>JAODAL010013821.1:0-89741 GCA_025379985.1 Phyllomedusa bahiana | reverse complement strand
AAAAAGGGGGGGATTCCCACCCCCATTCGCCCAAATTTTAAAACCCGCAGACGGGGGGCAAGATACCAGGACGTATAAACGAATGGCTTCACGATGCCCTTTAACCTCCTAAAGGGGGTTAAAGGTTTTCCCAATAAATGCTCCCCCATTTTTAAAAAATTTTAGGTGCCCGATCCCCTTGTTTAACAAGTCCAATTTCCATCCTAGATGGTGTTTGACAGAGCAGTCACTTCTTGGACGGAGGGGATATTGGGACCCACCATTTAAAAGAAGGATTTTTTGGGCCCCGCTAATAGCAAAATGTGTAAGGTTGGAAAGATTTAAAAATGGTTTGGGGGGTTTGGGGAATAACAGCTGGCCCGGGGTTTCAACTTTTTACATAGTTGTCGGGCCCGAAAAAAGACATAGTCCACCCAGTTCAGCCCATTTTTTATTTACTTAAATTTTAGCTTTTAAGGGGGGAATTGAAGAAAATCACATTTACCCCAGAAATTTTACATAGCGTTACGGGACCAGATCTATGAGAAAATCGTTCGGGGGGGGCCACATTAGGACATAAAGCAATTTTTTTAACTCCTTTTAAATGGATGGGACCCTGGACACCCATGAAGACTATTGAATCTCAAAGTAATGACCAAGAGGTAATAAATCACACATCATACCCAGCAAGCAGAATCAAAGCACTTAAAGGAGTATTACCATCTCTAACCCTTATCAAAAATGCTGAGTGGGTCCAAGGGGTTTGGGAACCCCCAAATCTCAAGAATAGGACCATATCCTCCTCTGTGTCATGGCTGCACAGAATGGAGGTTTCAACTCCCATAGAAGGAACAAAGAGATGCACGATCAGGCTCGGCCCGGCCCCAGGGGAAAATTCCCCGGGGGCCCCCTCACTGGTAACCTAAATTTTTTTTTTAACCAATCATTTTTCCAAAAGAAAAAAAAAAGGGCACAGAAAGAGGCAAAAAGCAAGATACAGAGCAAAAGGGATCTACATCATCTACAGTACTTAGGTTGGCCCCCAAAATAAAAAACCCCCGGTGGCCCCTAAAAAATTGGTGGGGCCCCTATGTCAACTGAACCTGTGGGCCCTAGGCACCCCAGTCCCCACATTGTGCACGATCACATGCATAGACCTTTTCCATCTGTGCAAACACAGCACGATATACAAGGGGCAGTCCTCAAAAACAGGACCCCACCTACCGACACTTTTTCAAACCATCAATTGCCATACGCAGTTATCAGCGGCCAATATGGCTTTTATAAAATGCTTTATTCATAAACCCCGACTTTAAAAACATGAACTTTAAGTGCATAAAATAGCTACTTGCGACATAGTCCCAAATGCACGAAACCCGTCAAAAATATCCTTACATAAAAACCCAATGGCACCCCCTTTCAGAGCCAAATCGTGGAGTGTTTAGCCAGACAGGCGGTGCAGAGGTAGACGTGTGACATTTCGTGGCGTATCCAAGTCCTTTCTCAAACACGTATTCTCTCTACCGTCACTTCCTTTTTTATTCCTTTTTTAAAAGTTGTTACACAGTAGTACAACCCAGCAAATTTGTTTTCAATACACCAATTAAAACAAAATAGAACGTACATTTTAAAGAAATACCTTCAAATTCAGGTTTTCATTCATTCCCGCTGGGGCATGTGTTAAAGGGGTTGTCTCGCTACAATGATTGGGTTTTAATTAAAAGATCTTTAAAAAAAAGCACTTGTTCATTACAAATGTCCTTTTTTGAGTTTTCCCTGTTAGTAGAGTGCAAGCTCTAAATCCTATAGCAGCTGCCCGTTTTATCTTTATCTATGGCTGCCCGGCTGAGACTCATCACCTTCTGAATAAAGGTCAGAGCAGAGAGCCCCTCCCACACAGTATATGATGCTTCCATAGGGGAGGGGGAGGGCTCTACTCCCCATGTGTAGCTGTGCTGCCTGGATTAACCCTGTGTGTGCCTGCTTTCTACTGCTCTCTACACAGATTGAGGAGAGCAGAGGCTGATCTGTAGTCAGTAGATGTGACAGCAGTGACCCTGTGTGTTACTATAATCATGATGTGTCTGTGGAGCTGTGACTATACTAATAGAACAGATCAGGGGGGGCATGTGAACGCTTCCTATCTCTCCCTGCTCTGCTGTATTAGTGACACATCATGATTATAGTAACACACTTCACAGCTGCCCTGTGTCTGTTCTGACAGGATTTGTTTGTTGTTGCAGGAGATGTGGCGATTTGTATGCTAAGCAGGGGGTATAGAAACACTTGCATCCCCCCTGCTCTGCTATTAGAACACACAGCTTCACAGACCTCTGGCTCCACACTCATAGATCAGCCCTCTCTCTATGTCTCTGTGGAGCTGACAGTGCAGCTGATCCAGGAGCCTGCAACAGACAAAAGACAGGCACACACAGGGTTAACTCTGGCAGCAAACCCCCTCGCCCTGCTGTATAGAGGAGATCTGTCTGTGTGCTGAGGGGAGGGGGGAAGGGGAAGGAGAAGAGGCAGACAAGAAGCACGCCCCTGAATTCAAACATGCTTTGCTGCCAGAAGCATTGAAGTGAGCTGAAAGCTTGTAATGAGACAACTCCTTTAAGCCTGTAGATCCAGGCAGCCTTCCCTTTGTAAGAGCTGTCTCTCCATACTCTGACCTACTCTTCATATTACCTCTGCTAGCAGACACCACCGGAGTTCCGTTATAGCATGATTACACTCGCAAAAATGTCTGGCGACAGTCTCACCAACCTTTTTCTTATCGTTATCTGCCATTGTAATCTGATTTTTCATACCTCTAATACTCGAACGATGTTCTGTAATTCTGGTCTTGATGTTCCACGACGTCTGCCCCACGTTACCTTTGCCGCAAGGGCATTTCAGAAGGTAAATTACTCCTTTTGAATTACTAGTGTAGAATCCTTTAAGGGGAATTTTATATCCCTAGGTCGGGTGTGTTATAAATGATCCCTTAATGACAGAATTACAATTAGAACAACTGAGACATGGCTAGGTCCCTATCCGTTTAGATGTTAGGCCTGGTTCACACGGCTTATTCAAGCCGTAATTGCGGGACGGATTCAGCCTGCAATTACGGCTTGAGTAAGGGGCGGGGGCGCTGCTCGCTGGCCCCATAGACTTTCATTATCCAAGGAGCGTATCCCGCCGGGATAATTAACATGTCACTTTCTCCCCGCTCGGCGAATATGTCGAGCGGGGAGGAGAGACAGAATCAACTGTGGATTACCGAAATGGCTGGGACGGATTCCAGCCGTATTACAGCGCAGTACGGCGCACAATACGGCTGAAATCCATCCCTGCAATAAGCCGTGTGAACGGCCCGTTAATGTACTTTGTCGTTTCTTATTATTATCCTTAAGCTCTGCTGATACAATAGAACTACCCACAGTATGACCTTTCCTATAAAAGAAGTATGAAATTTTTTAAAACAATTTACTATACTTAACATCTTTAGATGGTAAATACCAGTACTTTTAATAGTTTTTTTTATTAAAATGCTATGTGAATCAAAAGTGCTGATGTACATGAGACGATCCTCATGTTTAGTTCTCTGTGTACCTTCAAGTAATTGTCTCCTGTCTATTTGTCTAACTTCCCTGGCTATATCCTCAAGATGTTCTCTTTCATATCCCCTGGCAACGAACTTCTCAATAAGCTTGTTCTCCATATAAAGTATCATTTGAACATATTCTTCTGGCCCTAATAAGCTAACCCTAATACCGAAGAATACCTGTGGGGCATGTTGACTTGTTCTATAGAGTGCATTATTTCTATCTATAGGTTTTTTATATAATGTAGTTGTCATCCCTTTCGGACATATTCTAACTTCAACGTCCAGATATTGGATGACGTCTTTGTCTATATTTACAGAAAATTGAATAAGTGGGTGTACTTTATTTAATGTCTCGGCAAATCAAAAATTCTTCTTTTGTACCTTCCCACAAGATAAAGACGTCATCCACATATCTTAACCAGGATTGCACCTTGTGAAATTTCTCATTAGTAAATACAAGTTTCTTCTCATACGCCATCATAAAGAGATTTGCATAACTTGGTGCTACAGGGGACCCCATCCAGGTCCCCTGTAGCTGTAGGTAGATGTCCTCACCAAATCTTAAATAATTTTTCTTAAGAACAATATCAAGTAATGTCATAAGGAAGTTGATAAAAGCATTAGAAAGGGTGGCGTCCTAATTAAGAAATTCTAACCGCCTGTATCTCCTCTTCATATAGAATGTTTGCATAGAGGGACTTAATATCTAAGGTACAAAACCATGTAGTCTCATCATGTCGCATACCTTCCAGTGCCCTAAGAAACTGACCAGTATCGTTGAGCGCATTCCCCTTAAAGGATTCTACACTAGTAATTCAAAAGGAGTAATTTACCTTCTGAAATGCCCTTGCGGCAAAGGTTACGTGGGACAGACATCGTGGAACATCAAGACCAGAATTACAAAACATCATTCGAATATTAGAGGTATGAAAAATCAGATTACAATGGCAGATAACGATAAGAAAAAGGTTGGTGAGACTGTCGCCAGACATTTTTGCGAGTGTAATCATGCTATAACGGAACTCCGGTGGTGTGTGCTAGAAGAGGTAATATGCAGAGTAGGTCAGAGTATGGAGAGACTACTCTTACAAAGGGAGGCTGCCTGGATCTACAGGCTTAACACACTTTCCCCAGCGGGAGTGAATGAAAACCTGAATTTGAAGGTATTTCTTTAAAATGTACGTTCTATTTTGTGTTTTAATTGGTTGTGTTGTAACAAATTGTGCTAGGTGGTACTACTAGTGTAACAACGTATTAAGGAATATAAAAGGAAGTGACGGTAGAGAGTATACGTGCTTGAGAAAGGGGTTGGATACGCCCCGAAACGTCACATGTCTACCTCGGCACCGCCTGTCTGGCTAAACCAGCGTTTTTCAACTCCAGTCCTCAAGACCCACCAACAGGTCATGTTTTCTGGATTTCCTTAGCATTGCACAGGGGATATAATTATGGTCAGTGCATTCTGTGGGAGATCCTGAAAACATGACCTGTTGGTGGGTCCTGAGGACTGGAGTTGAGAAACACTGGTCTAAACACTCCACGATTTGGCTCTGGGAAAGGTGGCTGCCATTGGAGTTTATATATGTCAAGGATATTTTGACTGGCTGTCGTGCACTATGGACTCAAGTAGCATATTTTATGCACATTAAGTTACATGTTTTTAAAGTCATGTGTTATGAATAAAGCATTTTATAAAAGACATATTGGCCGCTGCTAACTGTATATGGAAGACTGAAATTACGAGATGGCGGGAGGCACGACAGCTCAGTCCCATAGATTTTATTAAATCGCTACCTATTTTTTGTATAAAGACCAGTCAATATGCCACTAGTGTCTGAGATGGGAATTCCCCTTTAAGGGACTTCTCTAGTTTGGATAATCCCAATTTGTTAGAGGAATCCTTGATCACAATGTGTCCCTTTGCTGGGTCTGCCAGCTATTAGCTGTAATTTATGGGGAAATCTGGCAATAAGTGTACAATTTCCCAGCATAAACTATGCATTACACAGAGCCTATTCATATACCTGAGCTGTCTGTGTAATGCAGGACAGAACAGATCCTCCACAGCTCTCCATTCCGTTCAAAAGAGGATTCTCAATAGAGGACCCTCTTCTACGAATTTAAGATTCTATAATAAAGTATATAAAAATGGGTTTGCTAAACCCATAGGTAAGAAAAAAAAAAATCAGACATATACATTATTGTAATCACCTTACACTAGTAGCTAAGCATACTGAAAATACCTGGAGACACAAACTGGCTATTTCTAATTGTGCGGGTTTTATTTTTTTTGGAAACCCGCGTGAATTTTCTGTGTAAAAGTTTGAAGCATTTTTAAAAAGCATGCGTCTTCTAGAAGGACATAATTAGAGCGTAACTATACTTGTCTCTTTCCTTTAACTCATTCATGTGACTATGCAAGCATTTAGCTGAATATTAAACGTCCATCTATTTTTTGTAAGCTTGTCATACATGTTACTTCATGTTCTTATGCATTGTTCCTTACAATATTTGTTTTTCTTTGACCTGTGCACATGGCCAGTTATGTTATCCCTCCTTTTTTTCTGTTCACTTATTTAGTCTTGTGTTAACTTCTCTTTATTTGTATCGTCTATACTGCAACTTTGCTACGACAAAAATTTTAAATAAAAACCTAAATGTTTAAAAAAAAAAAAAAAAAGCATGCGTCTTCTATCCACTTGAGAAATTCAATGAAAACGCTAAATGTGAACCCAACCTAACAAATGTTAAAACATTGAAAAGTAAGAAACTGGCAAACGGCCACTGGCAGGCATTAAGTATACGATAATCATATAGGGTGCTACCTGCTGGAGAGAGGGGTGGTGTTGGGGGTTCTTTCCAAGGGACTGTATAGGTTTAGTCGGCGACTGCTGCTGCGCCATAACTTGAATCTGCAGCTGCGCTGATGTCGGTGTGCTTTGTTGAGTTGGAGAATTGGACTGTGCCTGTGGCTGTGACTGGCCAGGGAGCTGGTTACCAAGAGCTCCTTGGTTAGGTGTCCCTGGGCCAGAAGGCCGCTGCTGACTGTAAGGAATGTGGGACTGTTTCCCTGTGGGCCCCTGACTCCAGCAGGAGAATGAGATGAAGGCTGCAGAAAAGACCCAGGAACATTGACTCCAGGAGGAAAGGTATACCCAGAACTCATGGAGAATGCCACAGGTGGGATGACGTAGGTAGGAGGGGGAAATCCTGCAGAGAAAAATAAAATAAAATATGTCAGTCGTCATCCTTGGACTATTTTCAGATCGCATTTCGTGACATGTGTGCTAAATGATGCATAAGTGCTGCAAGTGTCTACCATTGTATGAAATATGTAAAACTGCGCACACTATTTTAATGCGCCATCTTTTGAAATATGCAATGCACAAAAAAACATGCAGGTCATTTATTTGTGTGGAAAACGTGCGTTTTACCAAGCCAAGCAGTGACATGCACTTGATTTTTCCACTGAAGTCAAGGGAAAATACAGAAACCCCCCCCCCCCCCCCAAACGTGCCAATTCCACAAGTATTTTGTTTTTGCTGAAAAAAAAACAACCCACATATAAACTAAGCATGTGTAAACAAGTGTAAAAAATACCCATAGGGTGACATGTATGTACGGGGCTGCACCAGTTTTTTGAGCTGAAAGGACATCAGACTACTGGCGCAGCCCCGTACATACATGCCGCCCTATGTATATTTTTACACTTGTTTACACATAAAGCCATGTTCTCTCGATGTATGAGCAGGCGCACTCCAAAATTAGGTGCATTTTGCAGTGCCTGCATCACTTCGTGCGGCGCCTGAGATTGGGGGACCGTCTGGAGGCGTGTCACACCACAACCGTATGATTCTACACCTTTATGACTGGAAGACGGCAAAACTATGCGCATTACTGCTGGAACAGGTAGACCAGGTTAAAAGTGGTTTACCTGAACCCGAGTTGTCATAGTGGAACTACAGTAGAAAGCGCGAAATCTATGTCCTGCAAAAGAACAGGTTCTTACATTCTGGCACATTCTACACTAAAGCTATTTAGAACTGACCTCTATGCGCCTAGATCATACATGTCGCCTATAGTTCACACACATTGCCCTTGAAATACACGTGTATTTTTCTGCAGCCTTTTTTACGCAGTGAGAACATAGTCTTAGAGTGCTGGGTTAATATAGAAGTAATAACATTAACTCCATAAGAAAGGTAAAAAATTTTAAAAATACAGAAGAGCGCTAACAAATACCTGGTCGGCTAGGCAAAGGTGGGAAGGCTCCAGGGTGGTGAATAGGTATAAACTGTGTATTGGTGCTTGGACTTGAGGTTGGCGTCACGGGTGTTTTTCTTGCCTCAGAGACTGGGGTTTTCACCTGCAATGAAGACACAGAGGTCATCAAAAATCTCCTGTATAAAAAGACAGAAAATACACAGAACTGTGCAATTCTACTAATCTACCGCATCCATATGACTCTATGGCACACACCTGCACAGCGATGCTCTGTTTCGCCGGTTCTTGCACCTTCTCAGCACCGACCTTCTTGGGTTCATTCTTCCGTTTAATGTTATTTTCCTTCTTGTTAGCAGCAGCAGCATTAATCACCTTATTAAAGTCTCTCTCTGCTCTTTACCAGCAATGGCTGTTCTTGAGTAATTCCGAGCTGGCACCTCACGGTTTACCTCCTGGGGTTTAATGTTCTCTTTAAAAGTAACCACAGGTTTTTCAGAAGATTCACAGTTGGGACTGCGCCCAGTGGAAAGTACAGATTTCAAACCAGGACTTCCCTCTGTTTTCTGAATGTCTGCTTGTCTGGTCTCCAGTGGTGAGGAAAAGTCTTCCACATCATCTGCATCTTCAATCATGAGTTCAGGAATATCAGTGGAGAAGGAGACTTCACCTTGCGCAGTATGGTATTGTATTAGCCTGTCAGCAAGACAAAAATGAATGAAATATTCATAATGCCATAAAGATTTAAAATCCTCCAGTCGTGCACAGCCATAAAAATGAAAAGGGGCCCTTGATTCCTCGGCTATGGAGGTCCACGGTGGTACCTTCCATATCGGAGTGGTTCAAGGAGATTTTTCCTACAGCGTATGGAAGAGATAAGGACAGAAAGAAATCAAACACTGGATATAGATTAATATGGCATAGCTGGATAGCCTTTTGTGCTTCCCCGGACTATGCGCACTTCACTGACATTGTTTGTGTATTACGAGACCTGGAAACACCATAGCTTGAAGGCAATCTTTCTATGGTATACCTGGAGGTGCTACCCGGAGTGAGGATCTGTCCTGTCTCTCCTCCTACTGAGAGACCAGGTGCATGTGCAGTTAAAGGGATTGTCTCACTACAAGGATTGCTTTTTATGTTAAAGATCTTGCAAAAACAAGTCACTTTGCAAGATGTTGCCATTAACAGTGTCCTACCTATTCCTAGATATCCCCACTTGTATGGGCTGCATCAGCTCTTTAGGTCGCTATAGCTACAGACCTGTTTGATCTCTCCTGAGAGGCTGCCAGTGCTGGTCATTATAGCTACAGACCTGGCTTCTACTGCAGCCTAGTAGAAGCCAGTAAACACGCCCCTGAAATTGAAACCAAGAAAACAGGACGGAGGTAAGATGAATCAATGTAGTGAGACAACCCCTTTAATGACATCTCCCCCTAACGGACGGCCCTTATTTGAAGATTAAAGGTTTTCACTTTTCCCTTTTCCTTGTTCTTGGTTCTGCGTCAAAGCTATAGCAGCTGTGCTAGCTCCACTGGCATTATCCCGGCAAACTGGAAAAGTAATTTCTGTAAATTTAGGACGTTTTCAATGTTCCTGATGTAGTAAGGTGTTAATCCAGGATTGTTAGATTCTGGTGTAGTGATGTAACTTAACCTTTTATAATCTGCGGATAGGAAGAATGAAGGTGACCATTGATCGCGAAAAGCTGGATATCACATTTTATTGTGCATCTTTATGATTTAAGGAGTACAATGTAGTCTATTTAGATATCCTGTAGAACCATTGCCATGTTGTAATTGTATTAACGCTTTCTACTTTTCAATAAAGCTTTTTGGAATATGAAAAAAAAGAAAAGGGGCAGCACGCTGGCTCAGTGGTTAACACTGTAGCCCTGTGGGGCTGGGGTCCTGGGTTTAATTGTACAAAGGATGACATCTGCATGATGTATGTGCAGTATCTCACAAAAGTGAGTACAACCCTCACATATATCTTTTCAAGGTATAACACTTATGATATGACACTGTTCTGAGGGAAACCTGTCTTGTTAAACTGCTGTCTGGTCATGGCCACCGTGCTGCAGCTCAGTTTCAGGGTGTTAGCAATCTTCTTATAGCCTAGGCCATCTTTATAAAGAGCAACAATTCTTTTTTTCAGATCCTCAGACAGTTCTTTGTCATGAGGCGTCATGTTGAACATCCAGTGACGAATACGAGAGTGTGTGAGAACGAGAACACCAAATTTCACACACGAGACCTTATAACACTAACGAGTCACATGACATCATGGAGGGAAAATGGCAAATTGAGCACAATTTGTCCATTTGCACTTAGGGGTGTACTCACTTTTGTTGTCAGTGGTTTAGGCATTAATATCTGTGTTGAGTGATTTTGAGGACACAAAATAAACACTGTTATATAAGCTGTCCACTGACTACTTTATATTGTATAAAAGTGTCATCTCTTCAGTGTTTTCCCATGAAAAGAGATAATACAATATTTACAAAAATAAGGGGTATACTCACTTCTGTGAGATACTGCATGTTCTCCCCCAAGTCCTTGTGGGTTTTCTCCCCACACCTCTTATAGACACTGGGACCAACATGAGTGTCAGCCTTATAAAATTTAATAAAATTAAATAAATAGCAGTGCACTTTCACCATTTATTTCTATGAGAAGAGAACACGGCGAACTCCCTGGAACCTCTTTCTTTTGGCCAGCAGATGGTACAGACTGTAACGTTATGGTTTAACCCAGGGGTGGGCAATTAATTTTCCCATGGGGCCGCATGAGAAAGTGCGATGGTTTTGGGGGGCCGGACTACTAAGAACAGAGGATGAACGGGGAAAAATTAATTTTTAGGGGATTATCTTTGTGGAAACTTACTAGGGATGTATCTATATACCTGCATATATACTGATGGTACACAGTAAGGCAAGTATATACAGCTCTCCTCAATAAGGTAGGTATGTAGATGTATGTCCCCTCAGTCTGGCAGGTATATACAGCTCCCCTCAGTCAGGTATATAGATGGGTACAGCTCCCCTCAGTCAGTTATATAGATGGGTACAGCTCCCCTCAGGCAGGTATATAGATAGGTACAGCTCCCCTCAGGCAGGTATATAGATAGGTACGGCTCCCCTCAGGCAGGTATATAGATAGGGACGGCTCCCTTCAGGCAGGTATCTAGTTAGTTAGGGCTTCACACAGGCAGGTATATAGCTAGTTAGGTCTCTATACAGGCAGGTATATAGATAATTCCGGCTCCTCACAGGCAGGTATATAGATAGTTAGGTGTGTCCCCAGGCAGGTACAGAGTAGTTAGGTGTGTCCAGGCAGTACAGAAAGTGGTGTCCCAGGCAGGTTATAGAGATAGTTAGGTGTGTCCCAGGCAGGTATAGAGATAGTTAGGTTGGTCCTCCAGGCAGGTATAAGATAGTTAGGTGTGTCCCCAGGCAGGTATAGAAGATAGTTAGGTGTTCCCCAGGCAGGTATAGATAGTTAGGTGGTCCCAGCAGTATGAGATAGTTAGGTGTGTCCCCAGGCAGGTATAGAGATAGTTAGGTGTGTCCCCAGGCAGGTATAGAGATAGTTAGGTGTGTCCCCAGGCAGGTATAGAGATAGTTAGGTGTGTCCCCAGGCAGGTATAGAGATAGTTAGGTGTGTCCCCAGGCAGGTAAAGAGATAGTGTGGTGTACCCAGGCAGGTATAGAGATAGCTAGGTCTGTCCCCAGGCAGGTATAGAGATAGTTAGGTGTGTCCCGGCAGGTATAGAGATAGTCAGGTGTGTCTCCAGGCAGGTATATAGTTAGGTATAGAGATAGTTAGGTGTGTCCCCAGGCAGGTATAGAGATAGTTAGGTGTGTCCCCAGGCAGGTATAGAGATAGTTAGGTGTGTCCCCAGGCAGGTATAGAGATAGTTAGGTGTGTCCCCAGGCAGGTATAGAGATAGTTAGGTGTGTCCCCAGGCAGTATAGAGATAGTTAGGTGGTCCCAAGGTTCAAATAAGAAGATAGCTAGGTGATCCCCAGGCGGTATAGAGATAGTAGGTTCCCGTGTCCCCGGCAGTCATAGAGATATCCGAGGTGTTCTCCAGGCAGGTAATAGTTAGGTATATAGTTATGTTAGCGTGTGTCCCCAGGCAGGGATAGAGATAGTTATATCTGTGTGCCCAGGCAGTATAAGAGATAGTTAGGTTTTTCCCCAGGCAGGTATAGAGATAGTTTGGTGTGCCCCCAGGAAAGGTTTATAGAGATAGTTTAGGTGTGTCCCCAGGCAGGTATAGAGATAGTTAGGTGTGTCCCCAGGCAGGTATAAGAGATAGTTAGGTGTTTTCCCCAGGCGGGTTTTAGAGATATTTAGGTGGGTCCCCAGGCAGGTTTAGAGATAGTTAGGTGTGTCCCCAGGCAGGTATAGAGATAGCTAGGTGTGTCCCCAGGCAGGTATAGAGATAGCTAGGTGTGTCCCCAGGCAGGTATAGAGATAGTTAGGTGTGTCCCCAGGCAGTTATAGAGATAGTTAGGTGTGTCCCCAGGCAGGTATAGAGATAGGTGTGTTCCCAGGCAGGTATAGAGATAGCTAGGTGTGTCCCCAGGCAGGTATAGAGATAGTTAGGTGTGTCCCGGCAGGTATAGAGATAGTCAGGTGTGTCTCCAGGCAGGTATATAGTCAGGTATATAGTTAGTTAGGTGTGTCCCCAGGCAGGTATAGAGATAGTTAGGTGTGTCCCCAGGCAGGTATAGAGATAGCTAGGTGTGTCCCCCAGGCAGGTATATAAAATAGCTAGGTGTGTCCCAGGCAGGTATATAGATAGCTGGGTGTGTCCCCAGGCGGGTTATATATATAGCTAGGTGTGTCCCCAGGCAGATATATAGTTTTATGGCCAAATTTAAAAATAACAAACATAATACTCACCCTGGCTTACCTGCTTCCCGGCCGAGCGCGTCATCTCTATCCTGAGGAGCTTCCCGGGCTGGTGGCATGTTGGCGTGATGACGTCATGCCGCCAGCACCAGGATGCTCCTCCGTCAGCTCCTGGGCCCACACAGAGTTATTACTCTGTGTGCGCCGAGGAGATGCAGCGGCGTGGTGAGCAGAGTTCATCGCGTCGCTGCCTAATTCACCAGTACAGGTGATACTAATAGTAGTGCTGACGGCCCGCGGCAGCCTCTCAGCAATACCCGGCCGTGGCGGGCTGTCCGCGCTACTATTAGCGGCAGACCTGGGCATCGAACGCCGCGGGCCACATCCGATGAGCTGGAGGGCCGGATGCGGCCCGCACTTTGCCCAGGTCTGGTTTAACCAATTCATACTCAAAAGAAACACCACAAAATATATAAAAAAACCTCTAACTTTTGTTAATGTAAAGATAATCAGGAGCGTCCAGGCTCCCGCTCTGCTGTAGATTGGAAACGCATCAGTAATTAGCTATTTTTTTTTTTAAACGAGGATCTTTCCATCCATATACAGATCAATGAATAAGCATTTCAAGAACATACCTGGCCTGGTTTTCAGAAATCCACTTTCCTAACAAGACAAGGCGAATCGGCCGCAAACAGCGGTGCTGTGTCTCCCGGTCTCCGATAATGGCTTGGTGGCCTCTAGAGAAGTCAAGGTTTCTAAAATAGATTTAGGAATTTAAGAAGGTTTTATTTATTTTACGGTTTATGGAATACAACTAAAATAAGCATTTACTAAGCAAAATGTTTAGTAAAATGTTCCAGAATTCTGGCCCTCATTGGGTCAAAAAATCTGGTGTACACACCATGCACCAAATTTATTATGCGTTTTCGACACTTCTACTTCTCATTACAGACTTGAAGTGTGTCTCAAAATGGAAGCATGGCTAAGTGGAGCCATGAAATGTGCTAAAATTTAGTAAGGCTAGGCTCACACTTGCATCAGAGGTTCTGTTTGGAGCCTCCATCATGGATTCTGTCAAAAATGAACAATGGCCATAACAGAAAAACCGACTGACACCATCGTAATCAATCGACCAGAATAAATCCACAGCACTCTTAGATCTTGCAGTGAATAACCAATTTGTGATTTATTGCAAGCATATAATATGTGACAAGATCTCCAGAGTATTTTACAATAAGAATCTGAGCATAAACTTGTATATCAGACGTAGTCAATTTTGAACGTTTTCGGCCAACTGGGCCTTCCTCAGAATTGTCTGAAGCAGAAGAGGGGAACGGGGCATCACTGGAGCCCCTTGTAGTCAATGACGTCTGTCAGGTGCTGTTGGTGTCATATATTGGATCCGGCAACAGCTGTTATTTTAGATTTCCAGCACCGATAATAGAACAAGAAACACTTCAAATGTGGACTTAGCCTAATAGCATGCATTATATATTTGGTGCAAGATGTTTGAGTAAATGAAAGGGGTTGTCCACCTTATAAGAAAATCAAAGCAGCAGCTGTTCACTTCCAAATGATGATCCTAATTAGTGGCACATGAGCGCTGCAGCCAAATCAGCGGTGATGTCCCCATTCGGAAGTGACAGAATGAAAATAGAAGACCAGGGAAACGGACCCTGATATCCAGAGAAAGTGTACAATTTTTTTTTATTTTGCTAAGGCCCCAGGAGCTGTTGCTTTGAGTTACTTACGAGATGGACAACCTCTTTAAGCCAACGAAGAGTTAACATAAAGAAGAGCAAAATGTCTAACATTTCAAAGAAAGCACTTCAAATCAATCACGCAATATGTGCCACTCTGATCAATTTGGCACACCCCCTGCCTGTCTTGTCAGGTTAATGCTAAAATTAAAAACAGTATTACATTGGGTCCCTACAGTCACTAGTTATCACCTATCCATAAGCAGTGTCCACCTTTTGTGGTGGTTGGGCAAGTGTGCTGCCACTCCACTCAAAGTAGAGTGCAAGAGTACAGCACTAAGCTGTCGTCATCAGTCCCACAAAGTGGTCAGTTAGTCGATGCCTTTAATAAATCTCCCCAAATGTGACTGGATCGGTCCTGAGAAATGGTAAGAACAACCTTTTACTGACGTGTGTTGTAGCAAATACTAGTATTCTGAATTAAAGGGGTTGTCTCACTACATTGATTCATCTCATCTCAGTCCTGTTTTCTTGGTTTCACTTTGAATTCAGGGGCGTGTTTACTGGCTTCTACTAGACTGCAGTAGAAGCCAGGTCTGTAGCTATAGCAACCAGTGCTGGCAGCTTATCATGAGAGATCAAACAGGTCTGTAGCTATAGCAACCTGAGGAGCTGATGCAGCCCATACAAGAGGGGATATCTAGGAATCGGTAGGACACATATTAATGGACACATATTGCAAAGTGACTTGTTTTTGTAAGATCTTTTACATAAAAAGCAATCCTTGTAGTGAGACAACTCCTTTAAGTTACAATTCTAGAGCATCGGCTGTTTCTGTTCTTCCTAGAAGTTTGCTACCACTCTGTGAAATTAGTGTTAACAACTTACAGTCTCTAAGGGTGAATTCACACGGCGTCTTTGGGGCACTTACAGTATGCGCCGCTATGCGACAGTGTTTTGGAAGTAAACACTGGCCAGCACATACTTAAAACACTCTGTGCCAACTTTCACTTCTTTCTCCCCACATAATATGCATTGGGGAAAACAGCAGATAAATATAATGCTCAATGAATTACTATTCTTGAGGGGCGTACTTTGGGCGTATTGCAGTGCAATTACGTCCCCTGAAATACACCCGCAAATACACTGTGTGAACATACCCAGTCATTGTCTAACCGGTGGTGACATTTGGGGCCTTAAGACATTGAATAGGTTTGTGTATGTGTATTGAAACAACTTCTTATTCCCCTCCTCTGTGGTACATTTCATTTTGGAAGCCTTACCACTAAAGGGAGCATTCTTGCAGAGTATTAATACTATTAGGGACAGCACTACTAAAGAAACATAGCAATCTGTGGGAGCTCTATGAAATCACTATTAGTTAAGCAGGCATTATTGTTATTATTGTTGTTGGCAATATTAACTGGGGCACTTTGCAGGACAATTTTTACTATTTGTGACACTATTAGGAAACCTTGTTACATTTACTTCTGGTTGAACTATGGGGATGCACTATTAGGGTATGTCCACATGGCGTAATTGCGGCGCATACAGTTCGCGCCGCAATACGCCGGGTGATTTGGGAGTCGTGCTGATCAGTCCGCTGGCCCCACAGACATGCGTTACTCACGGCGCGTAAGCGACATATCACTTATCTCCTCGTGTGTACAATACGATCATATTGTACACGCGGGGGGACAAAGCGCAATCCATCGTTCTCTATAAGAACTAAGGATTACTGTAATTATGGGGCACATTTCCCTGTATATTAAGCACAGTACGCGGTGAATTGCGCTCCAAAATAAGCCGTGTGAACATACTCTTACTGTTGAGGGCATTTTGCTTGTCAGTGTCACCTCTGGGGTCACCTTCGGGCACTCTGCTTGACATAATTCATTTTGGAAGCAATGCTTGAGCGCTACCCATCTGCTAAAATTATTTTTCAGGCACTTCGCATTATTACTGTCAGGGGCACGAGCAGCACTTGAGGACACAGTGTGTTGAAATAATTACTGTTGGGAACACTAAGGCCATGTTCACACGGCTTAAAATGGGCCGCATTTCGGTCCGTAATTACACACCGAAGTGCGCAAATTACGGGCTGAAAGCGGCCCATTCATTACGGTAATCCACAGTTCTCAGAACTATGGATTACGCCTCCTCTCCCTGCTCAGCGAATACGCCGAAGGGGAGAGATAATTGACATGTCATTTTCTAGCGGCGTATACGCACCGCTAGCAATGATTGTCTATGGGCCGGCAAGGTGCCGGCCCCCCCGCTCGTTCCCCCGCCCACACGGCGTAACTGCGGGGCGTAATTACGTCCCGCAGTTAAGCCGTGTGAACCTAGCCTACGGGCGACATGTATGAAACGGTTTTGGTCTAAAACCTATGGGGAAAAAAAGTGAGTTTTAGACCAAAACCGTTTCATACATGTGGCCCTAAGTATCTATAAAATAACTAGTGCGATAACAGTGTGGCAGAAGTATTTTTAGGACAATCTGTATGTCAAACAGTTTTACAGTACAACATTGGGTGTAGTGGGCAGCACAACAATATTGAGGGTGGCAGCAGGATGTGGAGTTCGCTTTGAGAATGTGGGTAGGATAGGAAACCTGTCTAGACACCAAACTCTAGTGATGACTTAGAGAGCAAAGAAGCATTTATGGCAGATACTGGAAAAGATAATGTCTATATATGTGATGTCATCAGTGGGCGACTGGTGGGGCTCACCACCAGAGAGCAGCAGTGTTGGCACATGAAGGCTATGTCTACACAGCACACAAAAACGGTTGTCTTTTCAGCATTTTTAGTGTTCTAAAAACGCTGCAAAAAACAACTGAAAACAGGTCCCATAGACTTTAATAGTAAAAACGTTCTGTAGTCTCCACAGAATGTTTTTGCTGCTTGTCTTTTTTTTTGTAACATATTGCAAAAAACAAGAGAGCCAGGCAGGAAATTTACTATTGAAGTCTATTTAAGCCGGCGGATGGTTTTTGGCACGGTTCTGCTGCAAAACTGCACAGGTTTTTAACAAGGTTTATGGATCTTGAAAACATAAAAAAATGATGAAAAACTGCACCAAAACAATCCAAAAAAAACTTGCCGGAAACACAACTGCTTTGGATAGAAAAAAAAAAAAAATGATGTTCAAAGCAGTTTTTAGGTTTTGGTTTTTTATCCTATGCTGTGTGGTCCTAGCCTAAAGCTGAAGCGGGTAAGTACCATGTTTTTTTTTTTTTATTTATGGAAGGGGTGGGGAGGAGAAGGAGAGGCAGTAGCAATACATCTCAAAATCCTCCCAAGTTCTAACAGTAGCTCTCCACCTCTTGAAGGTTGCCGACCCCTGACATCTATACTCCTATGTATAACAGCGGTCATAAACAGAATCCGAGTCAATTAGAAGCAGAAAAGTCCCTAAAACTTGAGCTGCAATTATAACCTGTTTAAAATTGGTTATTTCCTGGATGTATCAGTTTTAAGGGGATTTCTTACTAATCTTATTGTGCAGTGTTAAAAATATATAATATGCATTTTTTTAGAGAGACAGAGAGAGAGAGACAGGAGAGAGGAGGAGAGGACCAAGAGAAGACAGAGAGAGACAGAAGAAGAGAGAGGAGAGAGACAGAGGAGAGAGGAGAGAGAGAGGACACAGAGAGAGAGAGAGGAGACAGAGTACAGAGGAGAGAGATGAGACGAGAGAGAGAGAGAGAGAGGGAGAGAGAGAGAGACAGAGAGAGAGGAGAGAGACAGGAAGAGAGAGAGAGAGAGAGAGACACGAGAGAGACGAGAGAGACAGACGAGAGAGACGAGAGAGACAGACGAGAGAGAGAGACAGACGAGAGAGAGAGAGAGAGACAAGAGAGACGAGAGAGACGAGAGAGAGAGAGGAGAAGACAGAGAGATGAGAGAGAGACAGAGAGAGAGAGAGAGACAGAAGAGACAGACAGAGAGAGATGAGAGAGAGGAGAGAGAGACAGGAGGTAGAGAGAGACAGAGAGAGAGAGAGAGACAGAGAGAGAGAGAGACAGAGAGAGAGAGAGAGACGAGAGAGAGAGAGACAGAGAGAGAGAGAAGAGACAGGAGAGAGAGAAAGAGAGAGAGAGGAGAGAGAGAGGCAGAGAGAGAGAGACAGAGAGAGACAGAGAGAGACAGAGAGAGAGAGAGACACAGAGAGAGACACAGAGAGAGACACAGAGAGAGAGACACAGAGAGAGACACAGAGAGAGACACAGAGAGAGAGAGAGACACAGAGAGAGACACAGAGAGAGACACAGAGAGAGACAGAGAGAGAGAGACACAGACAGAGAGACACACAGAGAGAGACACAGAGAGAGACACACAGAGAGAGAGACACACAGAGAGACACAGAGAGAGAGAGAGACCTACCTGAACGCTGGTCGAAGAGCAAGGAACCCTTGAAGCTCAAACTCCTCTGGAAGCGGCAACACTGGTAAAGAGAAAAAGAAAGAAAAGTGCATAATATTTCACTGTGTATTCTGTAAGATGCTGTAGTTTTTGAGCATTTACCCCATAAATCTTATTCATGAGTAGGTGTTAGCTCCGCCCAACAAAGGCTAGCCCCGCCCACTGGCAGTTATTCTCATGTTTCTACCTATTCAAAGTAATAGGTTTATCAGTTGAGGTGGGCGGGACTAGCCTCAGGTGGGCGGGGTTTGAAAATAACTGACAATTACTTTTCTGGCTGAAAACTGCAGATTTAAGCATTAAATACACGAAAACTCCAGCATCTTACAGAATAAGGGACACAGCGCTGGAAACAGCAGGTCTGTCACTAGCTTGTGCTGTCCTCAGCAAGGGGGGCATAATCTATGTGATAGGTTCTCTTTGAAGGGGACCTGTCACACTGAACATGGAATCTGATCTGCAGGCAGCAGGTTATAGAGCAGGAGGAGATGAGCAGAACAAACAAAAATAAGCAGAAATTTAAAAGGAATAAAAAAAATTGCAGGTTCTGTTGAAACTGTTCCCACACAACTACATATCAATCTGTTCAGCTTCTCTCATCCAGGACATGCTGCTGGCAGATCCGATAGGTTCAGTGTGACAGGTTTCCTTCGAGATGACATAGGAGTGGAAGAAGAAATTGTAACAAAACAAAATCAGAGATGAAGAATGGATTGAAACTCTTTTGTGATCACCAATCTGTGAAGAAACATTAGGAATGAACCTATAGTTACTTACAGTTGGCACTGGTCAGGTCTTCCTCTAGCACATGGAAACTGTTTAACAGAAAAATTAGCCATGGCCAAACACTGCAAGGAGAGGAATAAAATATTACACACTAATATCATTTTATGGGTATCACCTGGTAGTGAAGAACCAGAAGTGGCAAAGAGGTTTATACCAAGTGGCATAAATCTATGAGTGACATAATGTATGCATGTACAGTGGTCCATCAACATACATTATTAATTGGTTCGTATGTTGAAATCATAACTCTATGGAAAACTGGTAATTGGTTCTAAAGCTTCAAAATGTCACCCAACATAATGGCAAATGAAGACAAATCTTTCGGATAACTAATACAGATAAAGTAAATTCTTACATATAACAAATCAGAAAAAGAAATGCTGGAAACCACTTTCTATTTTGAGGACAGGAGCTTCTTTATGTCATGGACTATAAAAATCAGTCAAAAAATCATTTTTAATCTCAACAACACAAAATCATATCGTCGAAAGAAAGAAACTAAAACTTAAAGGAGTTGTCTAACTACAAGCTTTCAGCCTACTTCAGCGTGTCTGGCAGCATAGGATTTTTTGAATTCAGGGGCGTGCTTCTTGTCTGCCTCTTCTCCTCCCCCTTCCCCCCCCCTCCCCTCAGCACACAGACAGCTCTCCTCCTCTGACTGCAGTAACTTCTATACAGCAGGGGGGGCCCCGAGGGGGTTTGCTGCCAGAGTTAACCCTCTGTGTGCCTGCCTAGGTCTGCTGGCGGCTGCTCACTGCTGGATCAGCTGCACTGTGCTGCTGTGGCTGGACTCTTACTGCTCCTCTCCACAGAGTCAGGAGAGGGCTGATCTACCAGTGTGGAGAGGTCTGTGAAGCTGTGTATGCTAATAGCAGAGCAGGGTGAGATGTAAAGGTTCCTATACCCCCTGCTTAGCATACAAATCTCCAGGGACATCTCAAGCAACAACAATGTTCTGTGCTGTCCTCCCATCAAGACACAGGGCAGCTGTGAAGTGTGTTACTATAATCAAATACAGCAGAGCAGGGAGGGATACGAACAGTTCACATGCCCCCCTGATCTGTTTTATTAGTATAGTCAGAGCTCCACAGACACATCATGATTATAGTAACATACTTCACTGCTGTCACATCTACTGACCAGATCAGCCTCACCTCTGCTCTCCTCAATCTGTGTATGAGCAGGAGGGAGCAGGCACAAACAGGGTTAATCCAGGCAGCACAGCTACACAGACACAGAAGCCAGAGCCCTCCCCCTCCCCTACAAAAGCATCACAAGTGGCCTGTGTGGGAGGGGCTCTGTGCTCTGACCTGTATGGAGAAGCTGATGAGTCACCAGCACTGGCAGCCAGTGAGAAAAATCAACAGGTCGGCTGCTATAGTGATTTTAGGAACTGATGCACTCCTACTACCAGGGATAACTCAAAATCAATAGGACATTTATAATGAACATATATTGCAAAGCTGCTTGTTTTTTAAAGATCTTTTAATTAAAACCCAATCATTGTAGCGAGACAACCCCTTTAACTTTTACTAAATACCTTTCGAAAAAAAACAGATCAATAGTGATATAAAATTTGAATATACTTAGTAGCCACAAAGTAGTCTGTGGGAGATAATCGCAGTCAATTTTGGGCGACAACATCGCGCTCCCCCACCCCCGGTTAGGCAGGACACAACAGGGTCTTATTATGGTGTCACTGGACCATCTACTTCCCTAATTTGAATGTGGTGCATCTATTAAAAAGTGGATATCAGTCTACACGCCATCCTACTTCTTGTTGTGGTGGTCTCTATATGCCGTTATCTCACACACAATACTTTGTGGCTACAAGTATATCAAAAGTTTATATCACTATTGATCTGTTTTTTTCTAAAGGTATTTTGTAAAAGTTACGTTTTATCAGTGAACTGATTTTGTGGTCATGTACTTTATACATAATGTACCAAAAAATGGGTCTGTGGCTGGTGCCCAAGAGAGACGCTCATTCTGGCACATGTAAAATGCAATACAGGACGTGTAGTACCACACTGTACTGTACAGGTGCTATTAGACCGCCAATCACTGCATGCACCTCACTAATACAGGGTTTTTTACAAGTAAAATATTCTTAATTGGTTCAATCTTCCATCAATGACATGTGCCACAGATCAACAGCGTCTGACACTGTACGTTCAGTGTGGTTTCAAGATGTCACAGTAAAGCCCATTGTATGATGAAAATACTGTATCCTGAGGCCATTATAACTCGAGTGATCGCAATACAGTCCGGTTCAATCATTGGAGGTAGCAGTTCCTAATGTAAATAAGTCAAATTAATGCTGAAAACATAATGTGAACAGAGCCATATGTGCAGAGAAGCCAGGCCTCTGATGACGCAGATGGAAATAATTACTTGTCTGATCAATACGTTATCATGCTACTTACAATTGTCTTTCCTCCACAGCAGTCTCCTGAAATACAGTGGGACGCAGCTTCATCCAGTCTAGAGACACCTTGATGGCAGGAAGTGGATCGGCACAGGATGTTTCATCACAGTGACGGGTCTTTAAGGGACTTCTGCAAAGGGTGCCAAGGAACGACACTGTTCAAACAACAAAGGAATGCCAATGTCAGTGTGAACATGGAAATGGTACATTACCTCCAACATTTAGAGAACTGCAGAAAAAAAGTAAAGATAAACACGATGAAAAGTAGTACAGATAAAATGACAAATGCGAGACTGCCTCAGCCTGCAGAAGTGGTATAGATGCAAACTGTGCATGAACTTTATAGAAAATAAAAATCTGTCCGGTTAGTTCTATTAATGCGCTTCAGGTTGAAGAGGTGATTTAATTTTAGTATTAAAAAAGGTCATATTCATACCAAAGGTTGTTATGTTTCTCACAGTCATACCACATTTTTTTTAAATACAGGCAGTCCCCAGGTTACGAACGGGATAGGGACTGTAGGTTTGTTCTTAAATTGAATTGTATGCAAGTCTGAACTGGTAAATTTATTAAACGTAACTCCAGCACAAAAGATTTTTTTTTTTTTTTTTACATTTTGGATAGTTTCAAATAATAAACAATTAAATTAGCATTGATTCCAATGTAAAATACGCCTCGTCGTTAGCATGAGGCATATTTCCGCGACGTATTTTCGCCATGTATTTGAAACTTATTTCGGGACGTATTTGCGGACGTAATTATGTTCGCAAATACGCCCCGAAATAAGCCTTGTGAACATAGCCTTAAGAAGATTTCACCTCATATACTGCTGTGGTATGCCGGAACTTGTTGTTCCACAGCTTCTATCTGCTGTGGAACATGGAACTACAAGTGCCAGCATGCCCCATAAGTCTCCATTTGTAACTACGGGACAGATGTAAGTCAGAACAGTGTAAGTCGGAGACTGTCTGTAGTTGGTTATAAAGGTTTTGACCGTGTGTGTGACACACACACACACACACACACACACACACTCACACACACACACACTCACACACACACACACACACACACACACACACACACACACACACACACACACACACACACACACACACACACACACACACACACACACACACACACACACACACACACACTTCCCTTCTCAGACTTCTAGCATTTCAATATGAGACACTGTTGTATTCAGAACTCCCATCAACACAAACAGTCATGAGGGCGCAACATCGAGAAATTGAAGGATAATTGGATTGGACATTGGTTGGGAGTCTCAGTATACCACTTTCAGGGCATTTCTGCTCCAGACACCATGTCTACATGGCTCCAGCTCATTTGCTGCCGAGACTACACGCTGACTTCTAACCACTATGATATATTTTAAATAATTAACTTTAGTGGTCTATCTGTGGCCCTTTTGTCCAGTGTATTCATGGCCGCCTTTTTCGGCATACATGTGTGTTTAAAGGGTTCTCATTACAAATATTAGCTTTCAACATGTATGGAATGGTAAATGAAGACATTTTCCAAATATATTTCTTTGCTGAGGAGATGAGATTTTATCTGTTCCGAGTGCACGCAGGTTTCTCTGGTTACCATCCTGCTCTCCCCTTCTCTCTCTGCTCTTTGACTTATCTGAGAGCATGGAGTGACATCACCATAGGCCAGCCCACAGGACTGCCAGCAGCTTGAGAACAGAGTGTGTTATCTCTAATAAACAAAGATGACTAATTACTTTTGATAACTTTAGAGCATATATCTTTAGAATTCATACAGTAGGGAAAGTATTTGATACACTGATGATTTTACAAGTTTTCTCACCTACAAAGAATAAAGAGGTCTGTAATTTTTATCGTAGGTACTCTTCAACTATGAGAGACAGAATCTAAAATAAAAATCTAGAAAACCACATTAAATGATTTTTAAATAGTTAACTTGCATTTTATTGTATGAAATATATATTTGATACAACAGAAAAAGAGAACTTAATATTTGGTACAGAAACATTTGTTTGCAATTACAAAAAACAGACGTTTCCTGTATTTCTTGACCAAGTTTGCACACACTGCAGCAGGGATTTGAGCCCAGTCCTCCATACAGATCTTTTCCAGATCTTTCAGGTTTCGGGGCTGTCGCTGGGCTTCAATGAGTTCCAGCTTCCTTCAAAGATTTTCAACTGCATTCAGGTCTGGAGACTGGCTAGACCACTCCAGGACCTTAAAATGCTTCTTATGAAGCCACTCCCTAGTTGCCGTGGCTGTGTGTTTCGGGTAATTGTCCTGTTGGAAGACCCAGCAACGACCCATCTTCAATGCTCTTACTGAGGGAAGGAGGTGGTTGCCCCAAATCTCCGTTACATAGCCCTATCCATCCTCCCTCCAATATTATGCAGTCGTTTTATTCCCTTTGCAGAAAGGCACCCCCAAAATATGTTGTTTCCTCCCCCATGCTCCACGGTTGGGACGGTGTTCTTGGGGTTGTACTCCTCCTTATTCCTCCAAACACAGCGAGTGGCGTGGATACCATAAAGTTCAATTTTAGTCTCATCTGACCACATAACCTTCTCCCGCCTTCTCTGGATCATCCAGATGGTCACTGACGAACTTCAAACGGGCCTGGACATGTGCTGACGTGAGCAGGGGGACTTTGCATGCCCTGCAGGATTTTAATCCATGAGGCCATAGTGTGTTACTAATGGTAATCTTTGAGACTGTGGTCCCAGCTCTATTCAGGTCATTGACAAACTCCTCCCATGTAATTCTGGGCCAATTCCTGACCTCTTTCAGAATCATTTGTAACCCACAAGGTGAGATCTTTAACAAAAGCTCGGACAGAAGAAAATCAGTCACCTTGTGTTTCTTCCATTTTCTAATAATTGTGCCAACAGTTGTTGCCTTCTCACCAAGCTGCTTGCCCATTGTCCTATAGCCCATTCCAGCATTGTGTACGAGTACGGCTACAATTTTGTCCCTGGTGTCCGTAGACAGCGCTTTGGTCTTGGCCACAGTGGAAGCTGGAGTGTTATTGATTGAGTGTGTGGACAGGTGTCTTTTATACAGGTAACAAGTTCAAACAGGTGCAATTAATACAAGTAATGAGTGCAGAGTAGGAGAGCTTCTTGTAGAAAAACTAAGGTCTGTGAGAGCCACAATTATTTCTGGTTGGTAGGTGATCAAATACTTTTTCGCGACATAAAAAGGCAAAATTATTTATAAAATCATACAATGTGATTTTCTAGATTTTTTTTTACATTCTGTTTCTCACAGTTGACGTGTACCTATGATAAAAATTACAGATCTCTCCATTCTTTGTAGGTGAGAAAACTGGCAAAATTGCCAGTGTATCAAATACTTATTTTCCTCATTGTAGGGAGGATCTCCTGTTCCCATGGGATTTCATTTAGAATAACTGTGAATATGGAGCTGACATCCTAATCATCCACAGCCTGACCAGAAAGAAACAGGATGCATGAACCTGAAGCTGCTTTTGACTCTGTGAAACAATGAGGTGGGACAACCCCTTTAATCCATTATTGTCCACAAACACCTCTTTACTGATCTCATTAAGACCCATATTCTTAATAAAAGGGGGATCAACACATGTCCAAAATTAACCATAGGGTTTGCTAGTGCCATTTAAAAGGGCTAGGTTCCCGACGGTAGTGCCGTTGTAGGGGCGATTACCCTGTAGTTAGGCTAAGTTGAACAAAGACCCCTACAGTTTTCTAGGATGAGTCTGCGTTACCTCCTTTTCTTTACTTGGGACATTTATCAGCACGCTTAGATCAGTAGCATTCTTTTTATCTAAAATTGGTTTGTGATTTATTTTTTACATTTTTTAATAAAGTTTAATTTTTATGACACTCCAATTTATGTTCTGACGGTCAAGGAGTTGTCAGCAATTTGAACCCTTGACTATCTTGCCTTCTCACAACATCATACGCAGAAGCATAAAATAAAGGAAATCTGAGTTTTTTGTTTGAACTTCTAATTTTTCAAACCCAATCGATTTCAGTGGAAAATGCATGAATACCACGCAGAAAAGTGGATAGCGAGTATTTTAAAAAGCATCAATTTAAAATGCGCTCCATGTGCAAAATGGTGCGTATCTCCATTAAAGACAAAAACACTGTTCTGAGTGGCATTTATGATGTACATTTTGGTATGCAAGTCCTAAAAAGGGATAAGGAACAAGAGAAAAATAAGAAAAAAAGACACTTACTGAAGAGAGCCAGCAGCTGGGACCAGCACAGGTCCTCCTCCTGGCTGAAGCTCTGTTGCTCAGCCTCAGTACCGAAATTCCGTAGATGGTGCAGCTGAAACAGGTTGATCACTGTGATATGAACTAACTGCTGGGAATTGAAGGCTTTTTTGAAATACCATAGTCTTAAAAGAAAGAGAAAGAAAAATTTATTTCAATCTGCAAAATACGACAAAACTAATAGTTGTCTGAAAAACTGAATAAAACAAAAACATTAAGAAAAAGCTGCATCTGAAGTGGAGACCATAAAAGTAAAACGGGTTTAGGTTACATCCAAGTCACGTTTTAGGGCTATGTTGCCGGTATCTATCCAGATACTTTAAAAGAGAGTGTATCTTGTTGGATCCATCTGGGTTTACAGGGCGAATGCAGCTTATTTCCAGCTATGCTTCTTCTATTTACCATTGGTATATAGTTCATGTGCTGGACGTGCTTCTGTTCCGTGTATAGATCTTATATGAATGAAAAACCAAAATCCAAAAGGAGACTACGTTTACCCTACAGATCCCTGTAAACCTGCGGTGGCATTTATTAAATACCCCGATTGACAGCAGCAATGTAGCCAAGTATGTGTCTTATATGTCAACCACAAAAATGTAGTGTGCCATGCTTGTGTCTGGTACATAAAGCTTGTACAAATATAAAAAAAACAAAACAAATTTAGTCCAAATGAGACTACAGCTGTCCTGTAGACCTGGGGCAAACCAGGGTATAACTTTTTCAAGAATACGAATGGAATTGTAGCCCTGGAATGTGATGTGGATGAGCCCTAAGCTGCAATAGTGTTATTTTCTGGAAAAAATGCAAAACATGTCTGTGATAAATCAGTGGACTGGTCATGCAAAAAATCCAGCAAGATATGGAGAATGGAGTCTGCAGCTTGCAAACCCCCCTGGCCTTAGGTAGTTCACAAGCGCAATTTTGCAGCATTTGCACATATTTGCGAGATGCGCGTCGAAATTACGGTAATCCATAGTTCTCATAGAGAACTATGGATTTCCGCCTCCATTCCCCTGCTTACATTTGATCGTTAATGATGTCAAGGGGGATGGGGGTTCCTATGAGAATTGGATTACCATGCTGCGAGAGTGGCTGTCGTGCAGCTCCCGAGACACACGATGTACTGCGGCGCGTACTGTGGGCGCCGCAGTACATCGTGTGAACATACCCTTATAGTGCGCTAGACAGCAGATTTACCTAGCAACAAATAGAGAGGACTAGCACAAGGTTTAGCACCCTTATGTATGCAGTGCATGAGATTTACATTGTGTCACGCTTTGCAGATCTTTGTGTTGGATCTCCTCATGCTCACTGTGTAAGATGTGGTAACAGCATGCCTGGCTGATTTGTGCAGTTGTCACATAAAGAACTTTCTCAGATATGTGTTGCCCTGGAAACATGGCTGCTTGGTTGCTCCCGATGATTCTTACAAGGCTACTCACCTTGAACTGCTCCTCTAGTTGCTCTCGCAAATGGCTCAGTCTGTCCAAATTTTTAGCTAAATAAACATGTCCATGGAACTTAATAAAGGCCTTGATAAAATCGGAGACACTCCATCGCTTTTTCACCTCCTCTCGACTAAACAAAGAAAAGAAGATGAACACAATATAAAATGGGAAAAAAAAACAAAACAAAAAGAAAAAGAACAATATCCAAATCATTGTTACTGAATTAACCTGTACCTCTCAAGTGCTTTGGAAAGAGCCTTTTGCAGATTTGTGGAGGCTGCTGGGAAAGGAAATTTAACAGCGATGCTGCGGCAGTAGTAAAAAATAGTGGTCAAATGATCCCCCTTTGAAGAGGCAAGGATAGCCAGCTGGTTATATGGCTGACCTAGAAGAGGAAAACATTTAAAAAGAATCATTTTCACATGTCTCTTCACACAGGTTCTGCTAGGAATTACTTATTAAAGGGATAATTCTATCTTAAAGGGGTATTCCTGTATCATTTATTAGCTTTAAAGGCCTCGTTCACACGGCTTATTTTGCCGCGGATTGGCGCCGTACATTCCCCCGCGCCGGATTTGCGTTGCAGTACGGTCCAATCCGTCGGAGTCATTACGGTAATCCACTGCTCTCATAAGAGAAAAAGTGGATTCCGTCGCTCCTCCCCGCTCGGCGAATCCGCCGCGGGGGGGGAAAGTGACATGCACATTATTTACGGCGCGTACGCGCCGTAAACAATGCAAGTCTATGGGGCCGGGGAGCGTTTCCCAGCCGCGCTCAGGCCCCGCCCCTTATTCACGGCGGATTTGTGAGCTCAATATGGCTCACAAATCCGTCGGGAATAAGCCGTGTGAACACAGCCAAACACTAAAAGGTAAATACAAAAGACCAAAACAATTCTGTTCTGACTCATTCCATTTTATCTTGCTACTGAAAAAAACTTACTTCAAGAGTTACTGAACAGGAAGAAGCCTTGTGCTGTGCCATCCTGTCAGGTCTGCAGGGCGCAGTGATTAATTTACATAAAGATTATAAGAGTCACTCAGCAGCTAACAATGTGTCTTGGCGGCATAAGTTTTTCTCTCTCCGTAGAAACCTCATATGACCAATACAGCTCTGCTAGCTTCCACATATACCTGCTTGGACAGTGTTTTTCACTGCTCCTTCATCACTGATGTCCATCTAACAGGCACAGCTAGGAATAGGAGCTAACAGAGCAGAAAAAACTCAGTCAGTGTTAAAGAACCACCCACATCCTTCACAGAAGGTAGGAGCCTGAAGCTGGGGGTGGAAGAGCAGCTTCTGTAAAAACAGCCAAATGGGAAAACCCCTTTAAGCATTAACAGAATATGCTAAGGATATGCAGTAAATGTTTGAAAGGTGCATTCCTACCTCCTGAAAGTGCCCCTGTCACATTTTTAATACACTTCAATAAAGAAGTAACCAAGTTACCATAACTCGCATAGACTTCAATGAAGATGGCCAAACTGAAGTCTTTAAACATGTCTTTATTGAAGACTTGAGCAGTTGACAAATAATATACAGTAAGGAACACAATGCACTAAGTTAAAACTACATTGTCCACAAACGGACTTTTAACAAGATAAACAAAACATGGTGGATGTTAACCAATAGTAAACACAAGTAGAGAAAGGCAGCTTCACATACTGCTGTAGCAGGTCAATGTATAACATTGGGAGCACAGTAGCTGGAGGACAGCCATGGGTCCCAGAGCAATCTCTTCTTGCTACACATAAACGGGGATTCAGTCAGTCTCAGTTCACAAGCGCAATTAAAGTTAACTCTTCTAACTACTTCATCAAAAGAAGGAGCTTTGGGTTAATTCCAATTAAATGCAATAGAAGTTCTAGCATCTATTAAAATATGGAAATCGCTTAAACCGATGTCTAGGACCACGAGTTCAGGTGTTAATTGGAAGGAGATACCTGTAACATCTAAGATGAGAGGAGACTAAATGCCAGAATTTTTTGGATAATGGGCAAACCCACCAGACGTGTAGCATAGTACCTTGCTGGCCGCAATTTTTCCAGCAAAGATCTGAAGATCCAGAGAACATTTTGGCTAATCGTAAAGGGGGAAGGTACCATCTCAAATGTATTTTAAACATGGTTTCTTTATGATTTACACACTTTGATAATGAGGAAGACATAGATTGTGCTTTAATCCATTGGTCTCTAGAGAATTGGGAGGAAAGTTATTTTCCCCATTTCAACATATTATGAGCTTTTGCATCCCCATGTTTGGCTAATATACTCTGATATATTAATGGGAGACCTTTTTCAAAACCCTTCTTCATAAGAAATTTTGAAAATCAGAATAGGTTGATGGGGAATCTGGACATCTAATGGAGTGAAGCACATGGCGAATCTGTAAGAACTGGAAAAAGGTCGAGCGGGGGAGAGAAAAAGAAGTGGAAATGTCTGTAAATGACAATAAGGCATTCTCTTGGTAAAGTTGGTCAACTGTATCAATACAGTGTTCCTGACATACACTGAGTGAAAGGGAGTCGGCCCATCAATGAAGAAGGTCTTAGGAAATATCCTTTTTAACTAAATGTATCCAAGAGTTAGGTATAACATAAGTCGACCACAACTGAAGTAAATCTGATACAGACCTGAGAGAAGAGGTTGGTAGAGGAGCACCAAGCATAAAAGCCTTTAGGTGACGTAAGAGTGGAAAAGGGGTGAATGAGTTGGATTCAATTTAAGACCAGAGGCTGGGGTCAGATTGGTTCCAAATGGAAAAGGTCTGTTCATGCAAAATAGCCGCATTGTAGACCATAAAATTAGGACATGCTAGTCCACCTTCCTTAGTGCTACGAAAAAGGAGCTCTCTTTTAACTCTGGCTTTCTTTCCGCGCCAAATAAAAGAGGAGGAAAGGGTTTGAAATTGGAGATTTAAACGCAGTAAATAGGTATGATATAAGGAATTGCTCTGCAAATGTAGACATATTTTGGGAATTTGAGACATTTTAAACGCATTAATTTTAGCAAACCAGGAGAGATTAAGAGAGTTTAGTCTCCTAACTTCTGCTTCTAAGTCCATCATCAGCGACTTGTAGTTTAGATCTACTGTGAGGGAGGGGGACGGGGTAACCTTAATACCCAAGTAGTCTACTACAGTTTCCTCCAGTTTAAAGTTAAAGGTTTTTTTGAGTAGTCAATTGGAATTTCGATTATTTATAGGGAAAAATTTAGGACTTTGAAGGTGTTTAATTTATAGTAAGAAATCTTAGAAAAAGTTGAAAGTAGTTCTAAAATGGGAGGATTGAGAGGCGGGTTTGATATAATTAACATGACATCATCAGCACAAAGGCTTATTTTATGGTCGGTCTGATTAATTAGTAATCCAGTAATCTGGGGGTTCCTTCTTATGTATTCAGCTAAGGGCTCAATACACATTACGCAAATGAAAGGGGAAAGTGGGCAACCTTGTCTGGTACCATTAGTTAAATCAAACGAGGAGGAGAGAAAGCCAGAGCTAAGGACCCTTGCTGACGGTTTCGTGTATAAGGAGAGGATCGCATGGGAAAATAAAACTGGTGAATTCCCCAAAATTTTTCCAGAACTAGTTTTAATGTAGTGCCAGTTTACTCTATCAAATGCTTTTTCAGCATTTAATGATAGTAAGGCAAATCTGTCTTTGACAGCACAGCAATTTTTACCAGTCAAAATAGGCGACGTGTCGCGTCCCTGGCCTGTCTTCCTCTAACAAATCCTGTTTGGTCTCTATGAATGAGTCTAGGTAAAACAGTATTAAGACAGGAAGCCAGAATCTTTGCATAAATCTTAACATCTGTATTTAATAATGAAATAGGTCTAAAATTAGACGTATTATCCGTTGGTTTGCCTGGTTTTGGAATGGTGGTGATGATGGCCTGTAAGAGTTCTTTTGGTGGATCTCCAGACTTGGCGATGTCATTACAAAGGTTTGTTAAATGGGGGGAGAGGAGATCTGAAAATAATTGATCGTATTCATTTGTAATACCATCAGGTCCGGGTGCTTTATTTGGCCAAACTGAAGTCTATGGAGCACACCACGGTTAGGAGTCAGCAGAAAGTTATCATCTCTATAAGGCTATGTTTACACAGCTTATACAAGGCGTAATTGCGGGGGACGTATTTCGCCCACAATTACGCCGTGTGCTGTGCAGCGGGGGGAGGGTGGTGGGGCGGTAGACGCCGGCCCTATAGACATTCATCATTCACGGCACGTATACGCTGTGAATAATTGACATGTCACTTATCTCCCCCCGCGGCATATTGTGCGAGCAAGGAGAGGAGACATAATCCATAGTTCTCTATGAGAACTGTGGATTACCGTAATGCCTGGGACGTATTTCAGCCCGTAATTCGCGCAGTACGGCACGAATTACGGACTGAAATACGTCCCAGAATAAGCCGTATGAACATAGCCTAAGGCTATATCTACCCAACACTGGTTTTTGGTCGGATTTATGTCAGATTCTAAATACTGACGAAAAACCAGTGTTGTGTAGACATTAGCCTTATATAGATGATCGCTTTCTTCCGACTCCTAACTGTGGCGTGCTCCATAGACAGTAATAAAAAATCCGTGATGTAGTCTACACAGCACAGATTTTCTCTGGTTGGTTGTGAAATCCGCTGGATTCCGGCGGATTTTAAAACATATTGTATCTTCTGCTAGATTCCCATACAGTAAGTATACTGGGCTGGCAGGAAAACCAAAAACTGACCATGATTTTTAGCACAAAACTGCGCAAAGAAGCACGCTACAGAGATGTTAGAATGCAGTCGGATTTAATTATGATGTGTAGCCATAGCCTAAGACACTTACGGCAGGTCCTGTAGATTTACTTTTTTTAACGTGAATACAGTGAAATAGCCAATTGTTAGTCAACAATAAAGCAATCATCTATACAGGAGTTTAATCTCTACGGTCCACTGAGAGCTCTGTGCACCCGTCACCCAGACACTCAAGAAATTTGAAGCTACAGGTGAGCCGACTACTTCACTTTTTAAACAATTTTCATTTATACAAACATTTAAAGATTATTATTCGCAAATCTTTATGGGTAATGTTCACACAGATATACTTGGCATTTTCATTTCGGAAGTTGCTTGCAGAAAATCCATAGTACATTACAGCATCATCAAAGTAGATCAGATTTTAACAATCTCATCCACGCATTGCAGAAATCTGTGCAAAATCCATGTGGAAATTGACCTTCGAAGGTTAAACCTACTGGAATTCCGTTTATGTTGTGGATACGTTGCAGATTGTTACAGATTGATATGTATTATTGCGATTCTTGCTGTGGATTACATGCAGATCTGTTATAAAATCCACGATTGGGAATTTTAAACCAATTACCTATCAACAAATTCACACAACCACGATTTGGTGCAGATTTATCACTCCAGATTTTCCAAAGGAAACAAATGTGGATTTTCTGCCTGCAAATCCAAAAGGAAAATCTGCAGCATATGCAACCAGTGTGAACATATCAAAACTAGGAGAAATCTTTACAGACACAATGATGTATTACCAAATTGAAAGATGTGCAGGGGGTTCTCTCACTGCAAGGATTGCTTTTTATGTTAAAGATCTTGCAAAATCCCTTTGCTATGTGTCCATTAGCAGTGTCCTACCTATTCTGAGATACCCCCTCTTGTATGGGCTGCATCAGCTCCTCGGGTCGCTATAGCTATAGACCTGTTTGATCTCTCCTGATAGGCTGCCAGCACTGGTTGCAATAGCTACAGACCTGGCTTCTACTGCAGCCTAGTGGAAGCCAGTAAACATGCCCCTGAATTCAAAATGAAACCAAGAAAACAGGACGAATCAATGTAGTGAGATAACCCCCTTTAACATGTCTATTATGGATATATCATACAGGCAATGTAAACCTCAATGTACATGGAAATTTTCCATGGATTAATAATTTACAGGGGATTTGGAACCTGCTGATGGGAACTGTGACAAATATAGTGAGAATTCAATTTAAAGGATATGCTATTACTGATAGGGCCTATGAATTTGACCGATAATCACTCAGAATTGCAGTTACAAATCTCACTCATTATGTATTACCAAATAATATGGAAGGGACTTAAAGCCTATTTTTTGAAGGCAATTTCCAATCGTTAACTTTCCACAGCCTTAAAGTTTCAAGGATACCAAATAACAAAACAACTGGGAGGTCACTACTTACCATTGGAAGGGACAAGTTGAGCAGCATGTCTGTAATAGGATTCAGCTTGGCTTGTCTGATTTCTATAGCGAGCTGGAAAGAGATTAATCAGGAGTTATATGGAGACTATGTACCACATTTAGAAAAGTATTAGTCAGTTAAATTTGGAGAACTGGACATGGACAAGAGAATGGAAAGAGAAACGCAGATTTTCATTACAGATTTGAGCATAAAAATCTGCAGCGGATTCCAGTACCAGCCGTGTTGAGATGTGAATAAACCTTATCCACATAGTGCACAATTTTTTCTGTCTGGAGACTGATCCATGGTTTGGATTTCAAAATCAATTTTCGGCCACGAATTTCACCCCTTTAAATACAGAAGGATGAAATCCATGGAAAGGCAAGGTGACCGCCCATAGTTTATAGCCAAATGCGGTGGTTTTGCAGTAACAGCATGAGTACTCCGTGTTCGGGCATCCTATCTCTAGTTATTTTTTTTATTTTATTTTTTAAACCGCTGAAAAAAAAAACAAACAGGATACATAGGTAACGAGCAAACTATTGGAAAACATAAGGTAGGAACGACCGCTAGAGTGAACACTGAGTCAGCTGTGAATTAAGGCTGGGTTCACACGGTTTATTTGCGGGGCGTAATTACGCCCCGCAATTACGGCGTGTGAACGGGGGCGGGACGGGAGCGGGGGGCCGGCCCAAAGACTTTCATTACCAGCGGCGCTTATACGCCGCTAGTAATTCACATGTCACTTCTCTCCCCTCGCAGCGGATTCGCCGAGCAGGGAGAGGAGACGTAATCCATAGTTCTCTATGAGAACTGTGGATTACCGTAATGACTGGGACGGATTCCAGCCGTAATTCACGCACTACGGTGCCTAATTACGGACTGAAATACGTCCAATTTTAAGCCGTGTGAACATTGCCTAAATATGGGAGGGCAGATTTGTTCATTTTTACAAGAAAAAAACAAGACTTAGAAGGAGAAAACTAGTTGAGAGCCCTTGGGTTAAAAAACATAGACAAACATATTTTACTTGATTTACAGTCTTCAGTGGGTGTGTGTATTTTGTTTCCTTGTATACTGCTATACAATTCACATGATCGTAGAAGATAACATCTACTAGTCAAGGCAAGGAAAAGAGCTGCAATGATTACAAAATTGGACAACATAACTAGAACATCCCTATTTTTTACACAGTCAAGATAAACTGTTCCTGAAACTCAGGTCGTAACTAAGAGCATCAGCTTTTTTCCCCCCTTTTTGTTTTCTGCCCCTTGTATGATGTTTATTATCTGTGCCTTTCTAAAAATCTGCTTATTTGTTTTACGGCATTACAGAACAAATCTGACAGTTTTAAATAGGAATTTATTATTATTAATATTTAAAAGCTCCATTAATTCCTGGGTGCTGTACACGTGAGGGGACTTACCTACAAGTTCAAACAAAGTACAATGGCAACACTAAGTGACTAATAACTGGTCTAGGGGAAGAGAGGACTTCGCCCGCAATTACGGCGTGTGTACGGGGGGGGGGGCCGGCAGCTCGCTGGCTCCATAGACTTTCATTGTCCACGGCGCATATCCCGCCGGGATAATGTGCATGTCACTTTCTCCCCGCTTGCGAAATACGGCGAGCGGAGAGAAAGTGACATGCACATTATCCCGGAGTCAGAATCCATAGTTCTCTAGGAGAACTGTGGACTACCGTAATGACAGGGACGGATTTCAGCCGTATTTGCACGCAATAAGGACTGAAATCCGTCCCAAAATCAGCCGTGTGAACATAGCCTAAGGCTTACAATTTGTAAGGGAGAAGGATGGAGACAGAAGTTGAGGGACAGAAAAGATTGCTGGTGTGCGCCTGATAAGGGTGTCTGCGACCAGACTTGCTTTGTTGATGGGTGCGTCAAGGTCTGCTGCTTCCTTGATCACATCTCCGTAAAAGACTGACAAAACACCAGCAGGCAGAAAAAGCTGTGGTCGAAAGTCAAAGCTTGAGGTAAAGGAAAGAAAAGCACTTTGTCATAATGAAACCAAAACTATGGCCTCTCCGATACTGGCACCCTTAAATTTGAGGCGCTGCTATGTAGTTTTTAATTGGCTACAATTCATCAAAGTGCTTCTGTCCTCCATCAAGCTTCGACTTTCAACCACAGCTATTTCTGTCCACAGATGTTTTGCTGTTCTTTATATACATATATGTGTTCAAAGAAACGGTAGAAGTTGAAACATCTATGAACTCAGCAACTCGGGTCACAGGCATCTCTATCAGGCATGCACCAACAATCATTCCCCTTTGGAACTATGTCACACTGACTTTACAGATCTAACTCAAAAACAAAACAAAAAAAAGATTTGGAAGTGTTTAGCTCGACTATGTAAAAATAGGGATGTTGTAGTTATTTTTCCAACCCATGTATTAGCTACATAGACTGGGCAACAGGCTGGCTCACAAACTTCCTAAAACAAAGCCAGACAAAGTCTTACCAATATCTCCAAGGTGAACCAAGCAGTGCTGGCAGATATAGGAGCAGGAACTGGACTGAGGTTTTACCACGGTCCCACAGTGCATCTGCTTATTGCTGATAATCCCCAGCTGGGAGGACTTCACACGGCATGGCAAATCCACATTAAACACAGTGCATAACTCCTGCAAAAGCTTCAGGAAGAAAGAGAAAAAAAAATGTACGCATACAAACAGAAAAAGAAAATATTAGTTAAATCACATTGTAGGCATATCCATCCATGTAACATACTAAGTATTGGAAGCGGCTCCCTCACCTGAGTATAGAAGCCACTAGCTGCCTCTAGGAATAACGACAGATTCGCCTGCACCTCACTACGATTTGGGTTTGCCCGGTTTTTAGCTTGCCCCTGCAGTGTTGTGATCTGGTTCTTGAAGGCGTGATTCCAGCTATAAGAGAAAAAAAAACAAGAACGAACATTAGTTGCAGGACAGAACGCAAGATGTATTTGCAATTTACAATTACCAAGATGCATAGAGCCACACAGGAGCTGTGAACATTAGGATATTTGCAAATCAGGACTTATTGCTGCTTTTCTTCATTTTTAATTTTAGATTTAGTGGAACAAACAAAATTTGGTTATGAAGGTGAACATAAGCCTAAAGGAAGCCCGTCATACTGAGCACGTCATCTTATTTGCTGGCGGCAGGTTATAGAGCAGGAAAAAGTGGAGCAGATTGATATATTATCTTGTGGGGAAAGATTCAGCAGAACTTAAATCCCTGCTTATGCTGGGTTAAGGAGTCCAGTGGGTGGCCTTATCTTTGGATGACAGCAATCTCTGTATAAACCCACATAGAAGACAGGCTGTCAGCCACTGATCGCACTACCTATTGGACTCCTTAACCCAGAACAAACAGGGATTTAAATGAATAAGGCTATGTTCACACGGCTTAAAATGGGACGTATTTCAGTCCGTAATGTGCGAATTACGGCTGGAATACGTCCCAGTCATTACGGTAATCCACAGTTCTCAGAGAACTATGGATTACGTCTCCTCTCCCTGCTCGGCAAAAACGCCGCGGGGGGACATAAGCGACATGTCATTTACTAGCGGCGTAAACGCGTCGCTAGTAATGATAGTCTCTGCGCCGTTGAGGTGCCAGCCCCCCCGCTCCCGCGGCGTAATTACGCCCCGCAAATAAGCCATGTGAACATAGCCTAAAATACAAGTACTACTGAATCTTTCTCCACAAAACTATACATCAATCTACTCAACTCTTCCTGCTCTATAACATGCCACATCCAGATCTGATAGGAAATTTTCAAATGTGACAGGTTCCCTTTAACGCTCACCATGTTTTCACCATAAAAATCTTGGCACACAATAATTTGCACAGACAAAGATGCCCCCAAGGAAAAAGGGGGTTTTATTTCCCCAAACAAAGGTAACTTAAAAATTTTTAATGTTTCTAAAAAACGTTGAAGTTTCCCCTTCTAAATAAAGGGAGAAGTTTAAAAATTTAAAAGGGGGTTGTCCCCCACAAACTTTATTCCCACCCTCCCCTTTTCAGCCCCTGTTTTCTTTTTTTCACTTCAATTTCCCGGGGAACAAGTTTACTGCCCTTTCCCATTTAGGTTTGAAAGTAAAAGCCAGGTCTGTAGCTTAGAAAACCAGTGCGGGGAACCTATCAAAAGAGATAAACAGGTCTTTACTATGGGCGACCTGAGGACGATGCACCCCCCAAAACAAGGGGGGATATCTCAAAAAAGGGGTTAGGACATGTTTAAGGGACACATAGCGAAAAAGTGATTTGGGTTTTTGCAAGATTTTTTAAACAAAAAAAAAGCAATCCTTGTAGTGAAAACAACCCCCCTTTTAAAGGGCCCTTAAGCCCAAACAAACGGGTTTTTTTAACGGGAGCCCTTATTTCAGGGGGGTTTTTTTCTGATGCCTCTTTTCAAAGGGGAAAATACAGAAAACTTTGCAGCGCTAGGCCCCCTTTTTAAAAACCCCCTTTTGGGCCAAAGGCAATGACGAACACCCGGGCGAGCAAACTAATCAGAGACCTGTAAAGGTGGTCTCACTGATCCCCATAGATACCATTTGACAGAGAAATAGGGAACCCTCTGTCAGCCCATCAGTTTTTGTCTTAGCTGCTCCTTTAGTGATCCATTGTTTACAGCTCATCTGCAGGGATACGACCAGCTGTGAGCTCCTCATCCTGTCGCCATGCTCAACATCCCCCCTCCTCCAGGGAGCTACGGAGTTTTCAAACCCCGGGGCGGCATTCTATTCCCGTCCTTTGGACTAGTTAGTAAAAAGTCAAACAGCAAATAAAAAAAAAAAAAACCTCAAAGAGGATGTGCATTGATGAAGAGGAAAAAAATCCACAGGTTTTAAATTCCTGCAGGGTTTTGAAACCCAAGGGGCCCTTGTGCTGTAAAGCAAAAATTTTCCTCGGCTACTTTTGCTACTTAAATACAAAACAGACCCTTTCTTTTACAAAGGGGGAAAGGCCCGGGTATGTCATCCTCTGGGTCACATATGGCAATTCAACAAATCACACACCCCCCTCCCTGACCCAAAAAAGAGCTGGATGCAGGAGGTATGAAATAAGAGCGTGGCAATACCCCTTTAAGGTTTTATATAATCTATGAAGAACTCACAGGTCTTGCTCCACCTTCTTGTCCATGCAACTCCAGGCTTCACAACATTTTTTTGGGACAAGTCCTTAGCCTGACGGAGTCCACCCTCCCTGTGCCAGGCTTGGATTCTGAAATCAAGAAACCACAAATAAAACAGCAGCTTAGGCCATCTCTGGGAAACCAAAGTAACGTTCTAACGCCTTAACCCCTCACTTTAGATTCTAGTCTTGTTAGAATTTTTGCTTGGGGCCCAAATTTCCTGATGGGTTTTTAAGAAAGATTTTAACATAAAAATTGTGTTTTCCACCAAAGGTCCTTGAGGATGGCCAGATGTTTCAACCGGTCGGGTACTTTCACACAGGGCAAAGTGATTGTGGAAATGTAATCGGCCGTCATCTGAATATGGTTTGCCAAAACCCCGGCAAACAAATCAAGGGAACTTACATAAGTCAACAAAATTTTTCAACAAACCCCCAAAAAAGGACAATGCCACTGCAGGCCCAAAGGAGGGCACGGGGACAAAAATTTGATCACGTTTTTTGGAAATTTGCGGGTGGGTGGGATTTGCGGTAAGGAGTTTCTTTAACCCCCCCTTTGGCCCCCCGCTTTTTCCGGGGGGGGGGGCCGGGGGTCTCTCTGGTTTTTTCCTGTTTAAACCTTGTTTTTTCCCCTTCCCTGCACAGGACAAGTGTTACTTATTTACTCTCAAAATTTCCGGGAAGGGGAAACAGCCCAAAATTTATAAAACCCAAAACCCAAAATAAACCACTGTAGAAAGTGACACCCCCATTCGGGAAGAAAAAAAGTCAAAAAAAAGAAGCCCCGGAGGAACCTATTTCGGGAAAAAACCCGGGAAGTGGAAAAAAAAAGGCTATTATAGGGGTTTTTTCCTTTTTAAAAAATTGGGACTTTCTCTATTTTTTTTTTTTTTTTCTTTTTTTTTGTTTTTTTTTGGGAACCCGGGACACCAGGGTAAAACGGGAAACACCCAGGTTTTTTCCAAAAAACAGCAAAAAACCCCTTTTTAGTCATTCAGGGGGCTTTAAGATTTTTAAGGAAGACGGGGAAACAAAACTTTTACATTTTGGGTTGCGGATGTTCCTTTAAAACTAAAGTAAAATTCCGGTGCCCCTTTCCCAAAGTCTTAAAAACTTTTAACTTGACGGGTTTTTTACCCAATTCCCCAGGCAAATTTTAAAAATGTGCAAGTGAGCATTGCAGCCTGTGAATGGCTGTATCCATTACGTGAATGATGAACGTTCAGGACTACTGCTGGGATCACAGGGACGGTACCCGGCATGGAATAACAGCGTTTGAAGAGGTAACATTTTTTTTCTTTTTCTTTTAATTAAACATGCCCGACGACTAAGGCCATGTTAAAAAAACCGGCTTATTTGGGGCCGCGGATTGGCGCCGGTATTTGCTGCCAAATTTGCCCTGCATAACGGCCCAAATTTCCCGCCCCCCGAAATTTAACGGAAAATTTCCCCCCCGTTCCCCCATAGGGGAACCCTTGGGTTTCTGTCGCTCCTCCCCGCTCGGCGAATCCCCCCGGGGTCGGGGAGAAATTTGACCTGCACTTTAAGCCCAGGGGCGCAAAAACTCGCCGTGGAAAAAGGAAGTCTAGGGGGCCCGGCGGCCGCCCCCCCTTTTTCAAGACGGTTTTTGGGGCGAAAACCTTTCCCCCAATTTCCTTTCTTGTAATAAGAAATTTTAACAGGGCCCTAACGAGCATTTTCTACTGTTGGAACATCCCCTTAAGGGACATAAATTTGGGCTGTTTGGGAAAAATTCCAAATAAATTTTGGGAGGGGAGTGGGAATGATTTTGTTCAACCAGGTGCCAAAAACCCCTGCAGTGAAATTCCCCCAGATCGGGTTTGGACCTTCATTATACGGATCATTTGGGACAGGTGCCCCAACACGGGGATTGTCATCACGTCTACGGGGGGAAAAAATCCCCAAAAAAAAAACCCGGGAAAAAGCAGCATGCACTGTGTATAGTAGTCCCTAGCATGGAGCATAGTAATTTTCAGGGGCCGGGTAAATACCCCCCTTTGTGGGTGAAAATGGGGGCCCTAAAAAACACAAGCCACTAGAAGAACATGAAAATCCAGTTTGGAGCCACTTCAAATAAAAAACTTTGGGGGAAAATTTTACGGGAAAAAAGAAACTTCTTTATAGTTTTGGTTATAGTACTCCGCCCCAAATTTAAGAAGGAAAAGATCAGTTTAAAACACAGTTGGTGGGGTATTTATTGGGGAAAATGGGAAGGGGAGCCGTGGTGGGCCCACAGAAAGCAACAAAGTGGACTAGGTTTGCTCTGTTTTCCAAATGTACATCCTTTCTGTGCAGGACATGGTCCACCACGTTTTAGCAATCCACACAAAGTGTAAACCGCTGAAAATTTGAGCAATCCTAGTCCAAATAAAGATATGTTTAGTCTATTGATTTCTATGGGGCTGCCAGGGTGTCTGTTGGGGTGCTTTTCTGCCTGACAGACAGAACTTAACCTTAGGCCTGGTTCACATCTGCAACAGAGGTTTTGTTGAAGGGGCGTTGCCACGAGTGGTGAACATGTCCGCCACTCGCAGCGCCAGCTGGCGAGGGCCCCTTTTTCCAGTCACTCTCCTTCTATCTACACCCCGGGAAACCGGCTGTTACAAAAGGGATCTGGCTTGGAAAAATACCCCTTTTGCTTTCCAAAGACCCCCGTGGGTAAAAAGGCAAATTGAGGTTTTTTGTTACTTTCAACAGGAGGTGCTTGAGTTTCTGCCCTTTTTCCCCATAATACCTTGTGATATGCAGATGTTCGGGAATGCAAAAAGGAAATTTTCAAATTTCCCAAGCCATCAGTGCTCTCCCTAAGGAGAGATCTTCCCTTTGGGGGGCCATTCAAATTATGGGATTTTGGTACACCCGGTTTGGGGTTTCCCGGCTCTGCTCGGAACTCCCATAGAACAGAATGGAGAGTCCTGTGCAAGTGTGACTGGTTCTCCAGTCTGCACAGAAAGAGTTGGGACCCGCACCTATCAGACAATGATGGCATATCCTAACAACATGCCATCATTGTCTACGGTGGCAAAACCCCTTTAAGCCTTCCTTGGCAGGGTCGTCTCTCCCTCTATACCAGTTGCTAGAGTTGCCACTGTACTTTGTTTGACACATGTTATGTATGTTACCCTCACTCAAATCTACAGCGCCCTGGAATCAATGGCACCTTAAATAAAATCGTCCCAGATTTATAAAAAAAAATGAAAAAAAACCCAAAATGCAGCAGTTATTTTCCATTTTAAAGACAGACCCCCATGAAGAAACCCAATGGACCCAAGACAATGGGCTGTCAGGTGCCTTCAGTGTCATTTGTATGGCCCCAAAATCACAATATTTTTGGTTTTTTGTTTTAGACAGGAACAGAGGGAAGAAAAACCAAAAAACAGTGTTTGGGCCTACTTTTCGACAGGGTCCGAAAACATGTTGTGTAGTTAGAACTTAGGCTATGTTCACACGGCTTACTTTGGAGCGCATTTTGCCTCGTGGGGAAATGCGCCCCCCTAATTTTGGTATCCATAGCTTCATAGAGAAATGGGGTTCCCTCCTCTCCCCTTGTAAACGAATTTCGAGAAAGTGACAAACAATTTCTTTTTGGGGGATTAGCCCCGAGTAATGCTGTCTATGGGGCGACCCCCCGGCCAGGCAGTACATGGGTATTAGTGACTCCCGAAACACACGATGTTTTTGGGGTTTTTTTTACTGTTGCCGCAATACATAGTGTGAAAAATACCCTTTTGACCCATTACAAAAAAAATGAAAATGTCCCAGAGGTCACCCATTGAACTGCAGTTATGAAAGCAAAAAAATTGAAAAAAAAAAAAAGCTGCACCACCAATATTCAAAAAAGTATTGCTTTAAAAAAGATCCATGGATAGTTTAAAATACAAAGTTGTTTTTGGGTGATTTTTAAAACATACTGTTTGAATATTGGTGGTGCTGCTTTTTTTTACTATTTGTTGCATTGTGGAGGATCTGGGGTCTCCCTCTGAAGCCTGCATATTTGGACTTTATTGTAGGTTTTGCTGTAGCGCTGCATCTTTAATTTCTATCTGCTGTAAAGAAAGACACACAAACAATATACATCTAGAAGGGATAGCAGTAAAAACTCAGCATCATCTAGAGTAGACCTATCATAAACCATGCTTACCTGTCATATCTGCTTTCAGGACTTCGGCCTGCCTGTATGGAGGAAAGAACAGAAGACTGTTATAACAAGGGTCCAACCAGCACTTTAGTTAATGGCTTCATGTCCCAAACACAAGGACACGAAAGTTTTGCCTCTCTGGGGTCAATCAATCAATTTTTTACTGCAATAAATTGAATTTTTTTTTTTTTTCTAGAGTCAAGCCCATCTACAGCCAATGAAGAAATGAACTGGGAATCATTTTTTTAGGCAAAATTAAGAAACAAAATGCTTAGGCACGCTAGGAAGACAGTACAGATTAAACATCAAATCAAAAAATATGTTCCCACTGCATTTATTGATGTGGATTTTGAGACATAAGTGCAACATGCTAATCAATACAAGGAGCGCTGGTATGCCCTCAGTAATAGATATTCTATTGATCTTATGTACCTTACGGTACAACATTTACAACTTGCTATAGATGCACTTAAAGAAGATGTGAGAAAATTTTGATGATGAATTTAAACGCAACAGTACCGCAGATGTGTATACAAAGACCAATAATGAAATATCATCGACCATGGATAAAGTTAAACTGTCCCTTTTGCAAAACAAACTTAGAAAATGTGAAAGGGACACGAAAGACTATGTACACAATCGTGTTTATACATGGGCAGAGGAAAGGAGAAAAATTTCCCGGAACTGCAGTAGAAGATATTACGATCATAGCGACCGGGCATCGCAGGAACAGATGAACAATCAGATAGATCCGCATCTAGCCAAAGAGGTCAAAGTAATCGTGATTTTTTTAGAGGATCCAGGCAACATGGAGAGATCAAGAGGAGCAAGGCCCCCCACTGCAGGCAACATGAGTACATCGGTTCGAAGGGGCACAAGGAACAGGAAGAAACTGTACCCTCTCTAATATGCAACATCTCATCTAGGTCCCTCACACCTGTACAACAGGCAGTGATGGAGAAAGGACTGAATTATGTCCCCACACAGGAGACTAATTTATTTGATTTCTCTATAGATTTTTCTAAGTTTTGTAGAGGGATTCGCCTTAAAATGCATTTTTCACAGGATAAAAAATAACCGGATAATGTCAGAAAATAAGGTATATACCAGATTAAAAAATAGGAGTCAATTTGATACTGATATTAACAATGTATCATTAAATGTATTTCAACAATTGGTTACACAGGAAGTCACACAACAGTGGGATGATGTTAAAAAATGGAAGGGAAATAATTTATCCAAGCAAGAAATACAAGCCCTGGCTCAGATTAGAACTGATCCCACCCTTGTTGTAAAAAAAGCGGACAAGGGTGGGGCATCAGTTATTATGGATTCAGAAAAATATTTACAGGAGGTAACTAGACAGCTTGAGGATCAACAGGTCTAAAAAAAATTACAATCAGCCCCCACAAAAGAGGTAAGGGTAAAAATTGAGATGGTTACTTAAGATGCAGTTACCCAAGGGATTTTGATGAGGAAATAAAAAATGTACTGAAAAAGCCCCCCTAGGGTGCCTTATTATAATGTTCCCAAATTACAAATCCCTCAGTCTCCCCCGGCCCGGCTATTGTGTCGGGACTGAGTCTTCCGGGAAACCCCTTAGCCTTTTATCTTGACTCTTATCTAAAAGGGTTTTAAAGGAGTTAAATAATTAAGGATACAGGTAAATTTCCCGAGGGTCTTGGGAGTATCGATTGTTACTGGGGTGACATTTCTATTCCCTTGGATATTAAGTCCCTCTATAAAAACACCCCTATGAGGGGCGTTCAAGCAGGAGAGAACCCACTATGCATGGCCCCAAATTGTCTAATGGGAGAAATTGTTTTCTTATGAAATTTTCTCGATTGAATTGCCCCCAAAAATTTTTTAGTTTGGGGGGAAATTTTTTTCCTCCAATTACGGGGAATCTATGGGGTCTCCCGTAACCCCAAGCTACGCTAACTTTTCATGAAATACTTTAAAAAAGATTTGTAAGAAAAATCCCCGTTTTAATGGGGGGCTAAGTGTTGGCCGGGTACGCGCGTGTGTTCCCCCTCGGTCGGTTTTTGACGGAGTTGGGGCACTTCTTCGACGATATCAAAAAGGGCCCCCACCCACTTATTCAATTCAATTACTAAGAGTGGGAAAACCCATCTCATTTGGATGGGGGGGTAAAGAAAGAAAAGGGGAAAATTTTAGGTTGCCTCTACTCTGTATACAAAAAAAACGGTTGTAACAATATGTTGACGAAAAGTCAAACATTTTCCCCCCCCCCAGACCTTTTTGGGTATATGTAAATCCCCAAATTTTTCGGCGACGTAATGTTCTAGTGAAGAGTCCCACTTTAATCATATGGAAAGGATTATTCAAAAAATTTTTGACCGTGGTTATGATAGAAAAAAGGTAACAACGGTTTGGCAAGGTCGTTCGGATACCCCGTAGGAGTTGTTACAAACTAAGACCAAAAAAATAGATAGGGATTTATTTTGTCAGACTATGATGTATTCTGCCCCAATTAAAAAAAGTAATTCAAAAAAAATGGAAGGTTTTAAATCAGATCCCCAATACGGATATTTTGTTTTTAAAGGGGGGGCCAAGGTGGATTTTTAAAAAAGGAAAAAAATGGGTCAACAACTAAAAAAAATCCCAAATTTTGGAAAAAAATAAGATTAAAGGGTTTTTTAAAAACCCCCCGTGCTGGAACCTTTGCGTGTTTACGTGTCGAACTGCTCTCCATCTTTAAGGGGGGGACAGGGCTCACACCCAAAGGTGTTCCCCGTTAAAATTAGAGGGGTTCCATACTTGGTAGCAATAATTTTTTATAATTTAAAAGCCCTTGTGGGAATCATATATAGGGCGCAAAACAAGACAGATAAAAAATTGCCCAAATGAAATAGGTCGTGTTCGTCAAAATTTATGAAAAAAAAATAGTAAGGATAAAAAAGAAGAGGGCAAAATAGACATGGTTTAGATTCATGGTCAACATTGAGGGATAGAGTAGGGAAGGAGATGGTGATTTTGGAAAAAATGAAAAATTTCGAATCGGGAGGGGGAAAAGTAAAAAAAACTGCTACAGGAGGGCTTATTGGATCCTTCAGGTTTGTTTTAGCCCCCAAAGGCATTTAAAGAAAATTCGTCCAAAATGTTTCTTAGGTTGTTTTTATTGTTGTTTTTATCTTTGTGCCGTTCCTTTATAAGGGCGCCCCCATCGATGTGGCATGCTTGAGAAGGGCAACAGCGTCTCGAAAAGTCGAATTGCGGCCTCAGCCCGGATCCTGGGTACCCTTTAGAAAAACCGCGGGATAAGACCGAGTGGTTGTGGACATTGTACCTGAACGGCGTTTCCCCCGCAACTTGTAAATTGAGTATCTTTTTATTAATTTCCTATATTGCATAACGCCCAAAAAAGGGGGAGATGTTGCTTTTTAAAGGTAAAGAATAAAAGTTATATGGTTTTAATATAAACCGGTTACTAATTGATGGTGCTGTTGAATATACGGGGTAGAGGATCCTTGTCCCTGTAATAATGAAGGTATCAGAAAAAATAAGTGGACTTTTATTTCATAAAATGCAAAAATTTTTCACAGTTCAAAAAAAAAAGGGAAACTATTAAGGCCCCTGTTTCACAGTTTTTTTGGGAGTATTTCAGTCCGTAATTCGCGGCGTCTGTCGAAATTTCGGGCTGAAATACGTCCCAGTAATTAGGGAAACCACAGTTTCATAGAGAAAATAAGGATTACTTTCCCCCCTTTCCCCCCTTGACAATACGGGAGTGGGGGGGGGGAAAGGAATGGGTTCATTCATGGCGTATAGCGCCCCGGGTAAAGGTGTTATGGGGGGGGGAGCTGAGCCCCCCCCCCCCCCCCTTTCAGGGGCAGGCAGCCCGGGGTATTTCGGGGAAAAAAACGTCCCCGCAATTACCCGGAAAAAGCCCTTGTGAACATGGCCAAGAGAAAAAAGGTGATTTTAATAATATTTTTATTTTTGCCCCTAGGCATTTAAAAATCTATCAGTTTAATTACAAAGCACTAAAATTAAATTTTTTATTAACAACATTAATTCTATACCATTTTTTAAAAACCTGTTCCTTCCCTTCCCCTTTGTCTATAACTTTTCCCTTTTTCTTTGAAAGAAAAACTCCCTTTTTTATTTTCAAAAACTATTCAAAGGTGGTGAGCATGAATAGGGTTTGTACCAAGACCATATAAAAAAAAGGAGTTGACCAATGGGAAAAAGGGGCTTTTCCCCTGTGAAACCCGTTAGCTGGTGAAACATGTTGGGGAGGTCAGGCATTACATTTTAATTTGTGATTTTCTACCTTTTTTTTGTGTTACCCGCTGCAGAGAAACCTTATATGCTTCATGCCCATCAGATAAGGGACGACTGCCCAAGTAAGATGTTTTGGATTCCTTTTTGCAGTTAACAAATCACTGTATATATAGGGCTTCCCTGCTGATATAATAGGTGGTGTTCCACCAGATTTGATAATAGAAAAAGAGTTATTCTTTCAGAACTAGAAAGGGATAAAGTTATGAGACAAATTGAGAGGTTAGGAATCAGGTTTTTAAAAAGTGTGTATAGAGGTTAAGTGTTGTACATAATAAGAGTTAAGTTTTAGCTCTTTATAGATTGAGAACTGATAGAGTTTAAGTTTGCCTATGGCAAAATAGTAAAAAATAATAAGTGCAACATACAACAGAGCTTATACGATTGGGTCCTATTGTGTTCAAAGGAAATGCATGGCATTTTTTTAAAATACACATCATGCAAGATAAAGAGAACCGATTGTCACTTCTTAGCGCGCAACATGCACATTATAGCTTGTAGTTTTAATCTGTAAAATCAAAAGGCTTTGCAATACACATACTAAAAACATGTGCAAATTGTTCCATGCATTTTTTATTTTTTTTGCAGTGTAAATGTGGGTAAAACGTGGAAAACGTTCCTGTAAATACACATGCATTATTCAGCATCCTTTCTCTGCTGTGCATGGCTAACGGCTGCGACAACTACAGGAAATTCTATTCAACTAGAGGGCGAAATGTTCAGTGCGGGGGGGAAACATTTTCAATAAGTTCTAATTGTAATTTCCCATTTCCGTATGCAGTGAATGTCAGCAGCAAACCAAGCCTGGATCACCAATAGAAATTAAATTACTACAGATCTCACACAACCGTCTCACTTAATGGAGAGGATACAGCGGCAAACTGTGCGGACTCACTGTTCAGAGAGCGTTTCTAATCAAACTGTAATGGCCACATGGTTTTACAAGCTGCTTACCCGCACCATCGTGAAGCTATGGGGGATAATCAGTAATAGCTGCACAATTTTACAGATCAACAGCAGTTTAAAGGTGTGTTCTCACCACACTGTTTCACAGAGTTCTTCACTGGCAGCTTCAGGCTCCCACTTCCTGTCCAGGCTGTAAGTGGTTCTACAGCACTAGCCGGCATTTCAGCTCTACTATATCTAGCTGAGCCTGTTACAGGGACATTGGTGATAAGAGGGGTTTAAAGAGCAGGACACAATGCTAAAGAGCTCTAAAGCAGCAAAGTTTGCTAGTAATAAGCATAAAGAAGCTCCTGTGCTGCTGATAGGACACAGCAGGGAGTGACGTCTCCACCGCAGGCTCTAGACCCTAGAGTGGATTTGTTGCCACAGATTTACTTGTGGAAAAACTGCAGAGAGCCGCAGAATTGCTGTCCCATGTGCAGGGACCCATTTGGGAAGGAGAAGCAGCGGAGGAAATGCTTTTCTGCAGTTTACGTGTGTCTGCAGGTGCAGTCTAGAACAAAGGTGGTTGGTAACCCAGGAAAGCTTGTGTGCACAAGCAGGAAATAAGAAATGTTCTAACTCTGAAGTGAAGCAAAATCAGAACTGCAATGTTTCTGGTTATAAACTTTAATCAAGGCCTACTCCTTTATGGCTGCAACTAGACTTAAAATATTTTACCACACAACCTGAGTCGCCTCAAGGATTGCATAACCATCACTATCCATGGGGATAAATGGCATCTCATGCTTTTCACTATATGCAAGCAAACGGAAGCTAGTTTTAGGAGGCTGCCTTTCTAACACAGGGTAACATGGGAAGGGTTGTTACAAGGCTGTCATTTCCATGTGGTGAGATGTCCCTTCTTGCACCTGCAGACACACGTGAACTGCAGAAAAGCATTTCCTCCGCTGCTTCTCCTTTCCATACGATTCCCTGCACATGGGAGAGCAATTCTGCAGCTTTCTGCGGTATTTCCCCAAGTATTTTTGGGGCGACAAATCCACTGCAAGTTTTAGTGCAGGTTTGTGATCACGGATTTTGGTGTGTAATTGGCTAACAATAAAAAAAAAAAAAAAAAAAAAAAACTATTTGAAAAACAAAAACATTGTGAATTTTGCTGCAGATCTGCAGCGTTTTTATATTGAAAATTTTTTTATGGCAGATTTGTTATGGAACCTCTGAAGTCAATGAGGAAAATCTACGATGAACCGTAGCATACCCATAGCAGGGTGAGGCACTACAGAATTGGGGTATATCCACATAGGTGGTAAGCCAGCATGGCGAACTATATGTAGCAACAGAAGCAAACCAGCTTTGCATGAGGGAGGAAGATACGGTAGGACGGTAGCTGGGTTAAAACAATCTTCCCTCTTTATTCATATTCCATAAAACCAAACAGAAGGGTGAACAAACATCGGATGGCAGAACCGGGTGCAACTGCTGACGTGTTTTGAGTTAAAGCAAACCCTTAATCAAGGCAGCATGGTGAACCACACGTATCTGTGTAAGTGGCCCCCTTTGTATCACCTTATCTATATGCAATTATATATAGCAGATTTGTTGTGGACCCATTGAAATCAATGAGGAAAATCTACGACGAACTGTAGCATACCCACAAGAGGGATGACACACTACAGAATTGGGGTATATTCACACAGACTAAGCTAGCATGGTGAACCACACGAATCTGCATGAGTGGCACCCTTTGTATCACCTTATTTATATGCAATTATAATACTAGCAACTAACCCCATCACATATAGAAGGCGTGCGAGTTGTCTTATCAGTATTTTTGCATTTGTGCAGTCTCACCATGTACTATACTGGGGATTTTCTGCATACTGGTGTGAACTGGTACTTATTCATTGTGCAGTTTTCTATTATTCAGTTGCCCTCCAAGTAGACGGGTGTGTGAGCAACTGCTCATTACTTATCTGCACCTGTTACATCTCTCCCAGGTAGCACTGGGGCTTACATTTCCTCCTACTGGGCTTAGTCTGTAGTCCAGCCATTGAGCTGTAAATAGGGTCTTCTGTTTGGGTGTTTGAGTAAATGTCCCATTGTGCTACGATTTTTTTTTTTATTATATTCACAGAAAAAAACCTGCTACAACGAGTACGGATTTTGCCACGGATTTTTCAATATTGACTTCAATGCTTTCCCCCCATTTTGAGTTAATATTGAAAAATCTGCAACAAAATCCGCAGTAGTTGGAGCAGGTTTTGAAGTGCAGCTATATAGCTGCATATATTGCAAAGGATTCCCCCTTCAAGAACCGACTCTTAAAGGGGTTTTGCCACGAAGTGAGTTGCTTTCCTCTTATCTGGCTCAGGAGGTAATATAAACAAATCATGAACACTGCAGAGGGGAGAGGGAGGGGGCTGAGCAGCACAGAGGGAGAAGTAAGGGAGCGTCTGCAATGTTCACTCAAATAATAACATTACAACCAGTGGATTGCCTATACAGCCGGAAAGCTCATACCTCATGCACTTTTCCACAGTCCCTTGGAAGCTCATTCATGTTCCCTGTCATCAGATAAGAAGTGCAGACAACGCAAGCAGGACCAGATCAGCTCCTCAGCTCCTGTCAGTTGGAGCTGGTCGTGTCTAATGCAAACTTTTAAGTAACTAAGGGCATGTAAAGAAGGCTCTCACAGGCTTCATTTTTTGTAATCACATATGTTTAGAAAAGTGATAAAATACCCATTTTGGAGGATCCCACGTCAACATTACATCCTGGCAAAACCCCTTTAATATCCATACCCAAGACCGATTTCCACACTTATTCTGTGTGGTTTTGATCGGCAGCATTTGAAAGATTTCTTGAAGTCTCATCCACTTTACTTCTACAGTGATACACTGGATTTTCAACACGCAAAGCACCGCATATCCGATCTGTGTGCATTTACATTAACACAGGCCTTCTTGCACCACAGTAACGTCCTTTTTACAGACAACAAATCAGCTCCAGAGAAAAATTGCTGTGAAATTGCTATTGCAATTTCACAACAAATTAGCCGTAGCCTAAATGACCACTGACTATTAGGCCTCGTTCACACGGCTTATTCTGCCGCGTATTGGCGCCGTACTGCGCGGATTTGCGCTTCAGTACGGCGCCAATCCGCGGCAGCAATTACGGTAATCCACTGCTCTCAGAGAGAACAGTGGATTCCGTCGCTCCTCCCCGCTCGGCGAATCCGCTGCGGGGGGGAGAAAGTGACATGCACATTTTTTTACGGCACGGACGCGCCGTAAACAATGCATTGTCTATGGGACCGGGAGCGGCGCCCCCGCCGCGCTCCAGCCCCGCCCCTTATTCACGGCGGATTTGTGCGCTCAAGACGGCGCACAAATCCGTCGGGAATAAGCCGTGTGAACACGGCCTTTAGGCTATGTGCACACGGCTTAAAATGGGCCGTATTTCGGTCCTTAATTACGCGCCGAAGTGCGCCAATTACGGGCCGAAAACGGCCCATTCATTACGGTAATTCACAGTTTTCATAGAGAACTATGTATTACGTCTCCTCTCCCCGCCCGGCTAATCCGCCGGGCGGGGAGATAATTGACATGTGAATTACTAGCGGCGTATACACACCGCTGGAAATTCAAGTAAATGGGCCGGCGAAGTGCCGGCCCCCCGCTCACTCCCCCGCTCCCGCCCCCGTCCACACGGCTTAATTGTGGGACGTAATTACGCCCCGCAATTACGCCGTGTGAACATAGCCTTACAAATCAATTAGAAAACCGGGCCTAAAAGTCGTCAGTCGCATTGTGCCCGTTACTTGTAATTCGTTTGCTTTACTACTATGGGATTAAAAATATTATTACAAGAAGGCGTCGTCTATGGGCGTTGGGCCACTATTTTCCCCAATTATCCCCAAGTCTCATCTGGATAATTAAACTAGCCCCCCAAAGTCACCCGGCACGCAGGCAATGATGCTTAGAAGGTTACAAGTAGCATCTATATTAATTCAGAGTCACACACTTCAATAAATAATAGGTATGAAGATGGCGGCATGTGGCCTCCTGAACCTTCAGCATCAATTACCAATCACTCCAGTAAATGAGATCACTGGCAGGAGATGCATACAGGAACACTCGGCCGCAGCGAGTGCCTGTACTTATCTGTGCGCCGCCGTGCCGAGCAGACGAGGAAATGGGAGCCGCATCTCCCGGCATCCACAAAACTCGCTTGTCAGTCTAATTACTAGCTCCTCTCAACATGCGCCTCAATGCAAGGCACATAGGGCTGTGGAGCGAGCATGAGAGACAGGGCTAGTGAGGAAGGGAGGAGGGAGACAGGAAGCAGGGAAGACCACATAAATGAGATCCTTTATAAATATGTCTGACAAATGCAGAATATATTGAGCAATGGATGGTGGAGCCAAATAATGAAATATCCCCCGTAATTGCACAATCTATACTAGAAGCAGCTTTATATTGTGCAGCGTCGCAACAACAACTGTCACCTTCCTAAGAGGAGACATGGAAAGCGGTTGTGAAAAAAGAGCGACCACTTTAATTTCAAGTACTTTTGTCCTACATAAAGGGATATTCAAGAGGCACATAAAAGGGTTGGATCAGCAAGCGGCAAAAGTTCTGAAAACAGACTGCTGGCATAAAGTGTGGTCTGCAGCTGAAAAGGACATGGGGGAGGAGCAAAGAGGGGCGAGGCCGGGCAATCAGCCAATCAGCAATGCTGAGAACATCCCCACAGGACTCCGCTGACAACCGAAAGTCCTTTTCAGATGGATTTTGAGCAGAGCATACAGCTTCCATTAGTTTGGTAAGCACGCATCAAAAAATGCCAAATAGGTTACCGTAAGGACTTCTTCACGGTGGAGACGTTTTAACGGTATATTCACAAGACACATTTCAACAGGGAATGCAATGCATTGGATTCCACATTAAACTCGTTCACTCTTAAAGGGGTTGTCTCACTACAAAGATTGCTTTTTATGTTAAGGATCTTGCAAAAACAAGTCACTTTGCAATATGTGTCCATTAACAGTTACCTATTCCTAGATATCCCTCTTGTATGGTCTGCATCGTCCTCAGGTCGTACAGCTACAGTCCTGTTCATCTCTCTGATAGGCTGCCGCATTGGTTGCTATAGCTACAGACCTGGCTTCTCCTGCAGCCTAGTAGAAGCCAGTAAAAAACGCCCCTGAATTCAAAATGAAAACCAACAAACACAGGAACTAAGGTAGATTGATCGATTTAGTGAGGAATCCTTTAAGGGATTGAGATTATTTATATATATTTTATATTATTTTTTATATATATTTATTATTTATATTATATATATTTATATATATATATTATATATATAATACACAACATGTAGGTATATATTATAACGGAAAGGTTAATAGTGGGAATATTTAAAAAAAAAAAAAAAAAAAAGTGTGTGTGTGTATGTATATATATTAACCCCCACATATTTTATATTTTTATAATTTTAAAATTACAACACATATACATTTTTTTTAAAAAATATGTCCACTTATTAACCTTTCCGTTATAATATATAGCTACATATGTGTGTGTGTGTGTATATATATATATATATATATATATATATATATATATATTTTATATATATTAGATAGATAGATAGATAGATAGATAGAAGAAAGCTGTAAACCTTCAGTGCAAAGAGTTTAACACACTATCCTTTCATGTACTGCACACCATTGCCCTGTCAGTTTAGTATGTAATTTATCCCTGTCCAGAGAACAATAGAGCATTGTCATTACCTACTATCTGTAATGAGACTTTATAGAGAAAGCAACAGTAGAGTGAGATTAGTCTTCCCTGCCATTCAGTAGTTTTACCTTTTTACCTTTTACAAGATTTTATATACGTAATTTTTCATTGCATAGGACTACCAAAATAAAAAAAACTACCAAAGAATTCTAAATATTTATGTATGTATAAAAAATAGTTTAAGAAAGATACTCCTTTCTAATGGAAGTGTTCCTTTAAAGTAAAAAAGGAGGGACAACTATCTATATACTTTGAAGTGACATCTGGCAGCAAACAAAATTTATTTTGTTATTAAAAGGAAAAAAGAAAAACCTATGTGTTTCACCAGCCTTATAGAAGATGACGCAAACGCATATAGTACCATTTCCTAATGTAATTTAATTCTCCCCAACCCTGTATAAAATGATAGGCTGCAGAGTCTATTGCTATAAACAAGCAACTGAGCTCTGACCTCGTCCAGAAAAGAAAGAACCATTTGTGGAAAGGAGCAACCAAATTCAATCAGGATTCATCAAGACAAATCTCTCCACATTAGTGAGGTTTTATCCACATGGACCCTGAAAACACAGCTAGGATAACATTAAAAGGGTTAAACACCGATCAAGGAAACAGTCACACACCCCAAGCCCCCCATGGCCAGCGGCTGGGAAGCCATAGTCTCATGGGAGCAGAGGATATATGGGAGGAAGCAAACCAAAAGCAGGTTATAGATTTTTCATCTGCTGCTGTTAGCACATTAGATAAATCGATTAATATTCTGGGAGTCAGACATTACAGGTCGGAGCTACATGAGAATATGGAGAACACAGCAGCACAAGGTTTTGTAATATGAAAGAGAGAAAATTACAAAACACAAAACTGATAAAGGTGGTAGAAGAGCTTAGTTCTGAGGAAAGGTTAAAAAAGAAAAAACATATTTAGTCTCAAAGGTGTTTTCTCACTACAATAATTAGCTTTTAACATGTAGGGAAAGATATTGGCGTGTCTTAAAAGAGGCATGGACTCGCGGGACAAGGATGTAATTCTACCGCTGTATAAAGCATTGGTGCGACCTCACTTAGAATATGCTGTTCAGTTCTGGGCTCCAGTTTATAGAAGAGATGTAATGGAGCTAGAGAGAGTACAAAGACGAGCAACCAAACTTATAAGGGTAATGGAGCACCTTAGTTATGAGGAGAGGTTAGTAGAATTGAACTTCTTTAGTCTTGAGAAAAGACCGTTTCGGGGGAACATGATTAATTTATATAAAATATATATAATGGTCCCTACAAAAAGTGTGGGGAAAAATTATTTCAAGTGAAGCCTCCTCAAAAGACAAGGGGACATTCCCTTCGGCTGGAGAGAATAAAGGATTCAACCTCCAGAGGACAAAAGCGTTCTTCACTGTAAGAACTGTGAATCTGTGGAATAGCCGCCTGAGGAGCTGGTCACAGCAGGAACTGTAGAGAGTTTCAAGAAAGGCTTAGATACCTACCTGGAAATAAAGAATATTAATGCGTACGTAGCTATGTAAAATTCTGGAACTGGCTGGTGGAGGCTCTGGGGTCAGAGATAGGGTCTCCACTGGAGCAGTTTGGTTCTTGCCTTGTGTGTTCCAGGGCATTAACCAGTGGTGAGGCTGGGCATAATGCCCTTTTCTCTCCCCCTTCCCCCCCAATTTTCCCCCACCCTTGGTTGAACTTGGGACAGTTTTTTTTGACCGTACTAACTATGTAATTCAGTTATAAATGAAAAATTTTTTAATATTCTGTTTTGTTTTTTGCTTTGTTAAAGAATAAAAATTTATCTATGTTGTAAAAGTTTCTCTTGGTTAGCCCCCTCCCCCCTCATTGTCCAAGCTGCGCCGCCCATGGGGAGCATTCCCCGGGGTTATCTCTAGCAAGAAGTTCTTTACCCAAGTTAATGACAAACTATAATCCCTTTGGGGATGTTCACAGGGATTTAAATGGGCTGTGGATTACCGTAATGATGGGGCGTATCTCGCCCCCTATTTAGGCAGTACGGCGCAAAATAGGGCCCAAATCGCCCCCCGTTTAAGCTGTGGGAACAGGCCCAGAGCTTGTAGCTTCTTAAACAAGCATACCCTTTTCGATGTGTTTTTTAAAAGCATTAATTTTTAAGCTTTTTTGATGGGTTTAGAAATGTCGAAGGACCAACGTGTGAAAAACCTTAACTAGATTTTTTGCCACCCCTTTTTTTTGTTTGGGCCCCTGGAGACCAGGTTTTTTAAAAATTAGCCAAAAGGTCTTTATCTGACCTTCTGGAGGGCAAAAAAAAAAAAAAAAAAACCCAAACAAAAAAAAAAATTAATTTTTTTTAAAAATTGACAGCCCCCAAAACCCCAATAAGCCCTGTGCGAGGCGACCGAAAAACTTTAGCTCATTTATATATAAACGTCTGTGACGGAAAAGCAACGTAAAAAATTATTTTTGCCACTTTTGCGGTTATAGAAAAAAAAAAAAGTGAACATAATTTTTTTTTACCATTATCACTCATACTACTTTAAAAAAAAAAAAAAAATGGAGTAAAAAAGTCTAATTTATCAGAAAAAAAAACGAAAAAAAATTAGTAGAATAATGAGGGGTGCGAAAAAGTTAAGCTAGGTCTACGCAGTACAGGTTTTTCATCGGATTTACGACGGATTCTGTAGTTAGAATCTGCCGAAAATCTGACTGTACCCAGTCCGGTGTAGACTACAGCACGGATTTTTTCCAGATTTTCAAATCTGCTGAATCTTCCGCAGGATTGCAGTCTGATTCCTGTACATTCAATGCACAAGGCTGATGGCAAATCGGAAAAGAGATCGCAGTTTTTAGCATAAATCTGTGCCGAAAACCGCGGCCCACCAATGTTAAAATGCCGTTGAATATTGGACGGTATTTTAACATTGCTGTGTAGACATAGCTGTATACTGTTCAAACCTATGTGTATTACAGGGGTTTTTCTCATCACACGCTTTAGCAGACTTGAGCTGTTTCTCTGTCTTACAGCTTCAAATCCAGGGGCGTGTCTCTCCTCCCAGTAGCGGACGGGCGTGTGTCTCTCCTCCCATAGGCGTGTCTCTCCACTCCCGAGGCGTGTAATAACCCTCACTCTAAGACTGCGTTTGACATCACAATCTGTAGTGAGCTAGTCGGAAGAGAAGAGGATTCACAGATCTTGCAGACCTCCTGCTCAACATGGATAGCTCAAGTCCTGTTAGGAGCTGTCCAGCCAGCGGCCTCTTATCCCAGGCTGTCACAAGTTCCTTAGTAACCCAGGCTGTGTGAGTCAGCAGGCCGACATCCCAACCAGACTCCTCAAACTCTCCCCAAACCCATCCGCTCATCCCGTCATACACGGCTGCGTCCCAATTGTTTTAAGTGATAACTATACTGTAGTAAAAAAGGGTACACATCTACGTCTGAATTATATCACCTTATGAAACAAAAATCATAAGCTATTTTAGGTAGAATAGAACACTAGACAAAGCCAAAAGGGTAACAATGTTTTATTTGCCATCCTTTTGAACACGTTGTCGAGCGCGAGCGTTGAAGAAAAAGACTGTATTTGTATAGTTCAGTCTCATCCAGCACCAACATGGTAATCAAGACTGGTAGAAAGAAACCTGGGATCAGATTGAGGCAAGATATAGCACTTGAATACTGATTCCGTCAAGCCGCCAGAAGAGCAATTAAGGCATTATGTAAAGAACCACAACCCAATAAGGTAGGATATTCCAACAACATAACTAAGCAAAATAATAAAAATGTAACATTTTAGTGTCGATATTTATTAGGTGCAAACAACAGTAACAACAATGCAGTCTACAGGAAAGAGTCTTAACAAATTCTATATTGAACCAGAGGATTTGAAACCGCATTCATATATCACTTCGCAAATAATAATTCCTGATTAAAAACTCATAACTTTTACTAGACTATATTAAAAATATTAATATCTAACCCCTAAACTGAACATACCACTATACATGGCAATACCTAATGATACAGCATACTGCTTACTCCATAATCTGCCAGTTGAGAAATCGCCCCCGATTAAAGAGCGGCTCCGCATTTCTAATGACAAGACGAACAATATCGCTACAATGCTAGTCTATAAGACACCTAATAAATCCCAGCTAAACCGACGCTTTCCCCCTTACTAATTCTAGGGTTCATCAGGGGGATTCAAAATATCTCACACTGTGAAAAAAGAAATATCGCTATATATACAAACGCATAGTAACTACACAACACACATGTACTTCCAAATTAGAATAAGTGAAACCTTGATACTTAGTCTATCAAGTGCTGCCAGGTATAAATGACGATACTTTTCCCAGCAGCACCTCTATTGATCTGCCTGTCACCCTAAGATTAAGAGGGATACCAGATCAAAAATGTCTCTCTCCCTTTTAATGTCTTTTCAAATTGTGAACCGCCCGCATATGATATATATTAAACAATCTCCCCAGTGTTTGGACGACAGATATGCAGACACTATATACCTGTTTCCAGGTTATCTCCCATGAGCATATGTGCCAATACTATTCCTGCTCATGGTTGTCAGTACCGGCGTTTCCGGAGTAATTACAACTGCGCAAGGTCCGGAATTAAAATAACCTGTCACTTGTCCGGTATTTAGACATCGCCTGAAATGAACTACCGCTGCCAATGCAGAAAGCCGGCCCTTGACCAGCGGGCACCGTGGCGTTCTCAAAAACAACAGCACTGTCGCATACGCCAGAGAAGGTAACCCAATGCCAACAAAGTCCCCCTTCAAAGCTCTTGGGATAACGCAATATCTATATATAAAGACGTAGAATTCAAATGTGACTCCTAACCACAATTATAGTTTATGAATATCTGTAACGCCGTACAACCATAAGAGAGCAAGGAAGCGAGCAGTAAAGTAGTGCACATATGCTCATGGGAACCCCGGAAACCAGGTATATAGTGTTAATATATCAACAACGGTAAACACTGAGGAGGAATGTGTCATGTATTAATACATACTGCCTGCACAGGCCATTTAAGACATACAAAAGTGGAGCCAGAGACAATTTTTGCTCTGTAATCCCTCTTATCTTGGGTTCCATCGTACTAGGAGTGCTTGCGGGAACTATCGTCATTCACATACACTAGGCAGCACCATTTACGCATAAGTATCCGTTCACTTACCTTACTCTGGAATAACAGTGTGTATGTAAGTATATGGCTGTTGCGTATATAGGCGTATTCCTTTTCCACAGTAGATCGAAAATTTTGAAATACTCCCCTGATGAACCCTAGTAAATTCAGTACGGGGGAAACCGTCATGGTGATACGGCTGGAGAATTAAATGGTTGTTTATACACGCACATCGTTAGTGTTATTGTTCTGTCATTAACAAAGCGGAGCCGCTCTTTATCGGGGCGATTACTCCACTGGCAGATAATGCACAGTATGCATGCATCACTCATAGGTATGACAGAGGTCCAATTATATAGGGATTTAGATATTAAGATATTCTTTACAATAAGGTACCTAGTAAAAGTATATCGGTTTAAACAGGGATATTATTAATTGCAAGTAGACATACAGGAAACAGAATCTGCAGAAACAACCAGCAGATGCAAAATACCCTTGCAAGATCACATTTATGTAGTAAAGAATGTAAGATGACTATGTATAAACTTACACAGTAGCCTCATGTACACAACAGTTGTAGATGTGAGGGGGAGAACTCAACATGTTCATGAACATTGTGTTACCACATTTTTGCTTGTCAGTGTAAAATACTATCATTATTGATAAGACTTTAAAGGACCACAAAAACATTAAATATGCCAAAACACTGCAGAACATTTGTGGATCTCCTCTGTGAATTTGTGTCTGAGGAAATAGCGTATTGCCCTCCATCCAGATCCGTGCATACATGCCCTCACATCGATCCTCACTTAATTTCCAGGCTACAGAACGACCTCTTCAACACACTAACTTGGTATGGGGGCAAAGCGGGTGACCACAGGGGCAACATCTCCAACAATGTCAGAGATATAAAGAATTGCCTCAGCCACAGTCAATTTTGATGAATGTTAAACTCCTTCTACTATCTTTCGAAAACAGGTGAAAACATCTTTGCTGAAGAATTCCTGTTTAGCCCTGGGACGCAGAATGTTTTTCCTTCTGGGGCAGCGCTTTGCTGCTCCAATGTCATCAAGAATACGACTCCCTCATGTGATGAGCACGTCTTGAAAGATAGGGGAGCAGTAGCACTAACCGGCCGGACCCAAGTCTCCTCTGCTCTTCTGCTCTGCCATTTGAACTAACTTGTACAACCTAATGATATAAATATATGGGATGTCTGGCATCGGTCCATTTTTAACATGGATGTGACCTCCGACTACCTCGCAAAATAGCCACCGACTCACAGCCGCTGCTTGTAACCAGAACACACAAAACCTTCATTTGTGCGTAAACAGTTGACATTGAAACAAGGCTGCGAATCTAATATCATCCAGCCAATTTAACAGAAAAATAGGGGGCGTGCCGAACCCCAGGCTTACATGTTTTAAGTGTAGCAAAACACAGATTGGCGCATATCTGCATATACAGAACACTAGGATTTAGATAAAGCAGAACCAATTGCCAAAGTGCTTCTATTTTTACCGCTCCCACAATCATTAACAGATATTATCTTTGTAGTGACGCAAACCCCTTTAAGGCAAAAGGAAAAATGGCCTGGACCAGGACAACGAGAGTGGAGGTACAGCCGCCCAGCCATGCTACAGGAACTAGTCAATGACCCCATAAATGAGCAAAATTTGCGGGTACTACAGAGCGTTTATTAATACTAACCAAGTTCTCGTAACTGTCCATAACACTCTACCAGGCTAGACTGTTTTCACACGGACGTAGAATTGTCGTGGATGTACCACGACTTACAACAAGGTTTTTGGGGAGTCGCTGCTGATCGGCGCATACTCCCAAAGTCATAGCGACAGATCGCAGGTTCGTGGCCAGCAACCTGCCCGCCCCATAGACATGGCAGTTACGTCGGGCGCGAAAGCATGCGCTTATGCGTAGAAAGAAGGACATGTCACTTATTCTTACCCTTCATGACCAGAGTGAGCGTGTATTGGTAAGAGCACGGGTAGGGGACGGGCGTAATTCCATGTTCTCGTATGTGTAACTTGGCGGATTTCACCGTATGACTGGGGCACATCATCGCTCGATAGTTAGAGCGCACGTACGCTGCGAAAGTAACGGCGGTGATAGATGCGCCCCATAATAAGCTCGTTGTGAACGGATACCCTTAAAGCCCACCGCGTGATTCAGGCAGTTTTAAGCCCCACTTTTCAGAAAACAGCCAAAGTGCTGGCATCCAGCCCCGTCCCTAGAACAGGAACCGTAAAGGAAGCAGAGGGCGGCAGCTGATACATCTGAAATTGCTTTATTAGCCCCACAGATAGCGTATATATGCAAGCACGAGGGGGAACTAAAAGAGGTGAAGCACCAGGCATCAGATATGGGGATCTACTGCAGAGCATGAAGCTTCGCCATCACTGGAGCTCGATTCTCTATACTACAGTCCAGCTTGCTTCCACAGTTAAACTACAGCGGCCGATCGGCTTCCTAGCATCATGTGTTCGAGAGCCTGTATCAAGTGAAATGCCAATCTCCAGGGACTGTGGTGCAGACACACAATAAGGCAGGGGATCTTGGTCAGAACATGATCTCCGTCATCTGCTTCCCTAATATCAAGGGCGAGTCAGTGCGACAAGAACACAACTAACAGCTCCAGGAAACACCTGAGGAAGGTTAGCGTTGCATCATCTCAGGAGACGTCCTCTCCCGAGCACCACACACGGCAACCCGACTACTAACTCTCAACAGATTCAGCACTGACTTCAGACTCCTGGCATACGACTTTTTGGTTAGCTTATAATGTTATTGATGGTTGTCTCACAACATTGATTCAATCATTTCACCTCACTGCTTTTCATTTTGAATTCAAGGGCTGTTTACCTGGCTTTACCTGGGCTGCAGTAGAAGCCCATGTCATGTATAGCTATAGCAACCAGTACTCGCGCAGCCAATCGGAAGTGAAGACTGCAAAACAGGTCTGTACTATAGCGACCCTGACGGAGAACTTAATTCAGCCCTCATACAAAGAGGGGGGGTAGTCCTAGTAATAAGTTCTGACATACATTTGCAATAGTGACGTTAGTTTATTGAGCAAGAACATCTTACAAAAAAAGAAAATCCCTAGTAAGTCTGAGACTAACCTGCATATTGAAAGGCGAGTCCTGTACACACATAAAGTAGCCCCCCCTTGACCTGAGGCACGAGCACAGAGCTAGTGTCGACCTGCTACTCTTTCACAGCGCTGCGTGTCCCATCATGTACTGTAAGATCTGCGGAGTTTAAAGAGCATTTCACCTTTCAAATTTTATTTCCATGAACATATCTAGCTCCCCCCCCAAAGGCTAGCCCACCAGCACCTGGCGAGTTATTCTCAAATGGTTTGTCATTGAGGTGGTGGGGCCTTAGTCTTGCATAATGGGCGAGGGTTTTTGTTATAATTACGTCAGTGGAAATGACTACTTCTGGCTGACAAAATCCACCAGATCTAGAGCACTACATAACTCTAGAGGCCCCCCATTACACTTTCCTACGCTTGATTGCTTCTATATCTTTACGGGTTCATAGCGTTACACCATAATCGGCTTATTCACGCCGACGTACGTTTTGCAGCCGAGATATGCAGCTCGCAAATCCGGCTGAATAAGGGGGCAGGACGCAGGGTCGGTCAGGAGAGCGGTACCAGAGGGGAGCAATCCCCAGCCGGCCCCATAGACAATTCGCAATTTATCTAGCGGGCGCGTCCGCGACCGTTAAATTAATGTGCATGTCACTTTCTCCACTGTTCCCTCCTCCCTCCCGCGTCGGTATTCGCGAGCACGGGGAGGCATCGACCGAATCCACTGTTCTCTATGAGAAGCAGTGGATTACCCCGTAATTACTGCTTAAAATAAGATAGTACACCAATCTAGGACTGGCGCCGTACTTGAAGCGCAAATCCGCGCGAAGTACGGCCGCCAATCCGCCACACGTCAAATAAGCACCTCGTTTGCTAACTTAGGGTCCTAAGTGCCTCGTTCATACGAGCTTGATTACTGGACTGAAATTCCAGCCCGTATTTGGCAGTGTCCGTCGATTTATATGCGCAAACGGCTACCGCCCATCGGAAATTCTCTAGTCCCCACTCGGTCTATTAATTTCAACCGTGAAACATATAACATGTCTTGTCTCCAACTATCAGAAATACACACTACCACAACAACAAGTCTTACTACCCAAGTACATAGAAAAAGTCAATACCAATAGCGGATTCCCGTTCCTCTATCATCCCATCCTCCTCCGAATGGCACAGGACGCACTCAGCGGTCCTTTATCATACAAACCCAGATTCTATCTCAACAAATCAGACTGGGGCTCCGCTGGGAGTGCAACACGAAGCAACAGATTCACACAATGCAACCAACCGAGACCAGCCTCGACACGATTAACCATATCCATTCACCACACACCAATCACTCCACTAATAACTTAGACACTAAATTGTGTCGATATGCCAACGAATACAATGCTATACTTGGCCTAACGTAACGGCCTCTGGCAACTCCAGATCGCTACCGAACTTCCCCTCGCATTCTCCCATGCGCAATGGCTAAGTGCCTGTCTCCGAGACCACAAACAATGTATCTTATCGACCCACGTACATTTAGCACTTCCTGCAACCGAAAACAGACTCCCAGATAATACGACGCGCGCAAGTTAAAGATCTACGAGCATCATCGAAACCTAAGGGCAGATCGAATGAAAAAATACACGACCCAATTGACATGAACCTACCGATCCCTAAAACCTTCGTTTGCACACGCTCAAATACTTTGACACAGCAAAAAACACAGAGATCCGCGCGAGCTCTCAGGACCGGAAAATCCTAGACTAAACAATGTCAGGATCTATCGCCGTAAAAACAGGACCTGCTTGAAGGCCTCCTGCCACCGACCATCCAAGGGGTGGGTGGGGATGCATAGCGACCAACCTGAGATCATGGTTTCTCTACCTCAGCAAATAAATTAATATGGTAACGTGCCACGGACCCTAAACACAGCAGACCTTCCAAAAACACCAATCGCAAGTGCCTTATGCACACCAGATCCACTCTAGAGCCTACTTCAATTCCAAGGCAATGCCAAGTGAACTCGGATCCCTTTCATACAAAGAAAAGGACTTACCGGGGAAAATGCATAGGATGCAAAACCTTTCCATAAAACCCCCCGTTGTCTATCCTCCCACATTCTCGGCTCCATACCTCACAGATAAGCATCTCCAAATTTCGTCTATACGCACGACTCCCCGTCTCCCACAAACCACTCATTCCAGGTACATAAGGCGCCACCAAATCTCAAACTAAATAATGTTAATACTAAGCAATCCCCGCGTCAAAGACCTACACTCGGTACACAATAGCTAGAACCCAGCACCCCTTGGCCCTAACCGCATCCCACCTCCTCTACCTCATTCATCACCCCACTTGTGAGTGTTACCTAACACAAAATACGGAGCCACATGAACATCACGAGTCAGATACGTACCCAACCCAGCAGCCGCGGACAGTCTCAGACTGAGTACCATATCACAACTCATCATGCCCAATTTCATCATATAAACCCTGATGAAGTGAGAATGAATTGCGGTGAGTCCTGACCTTTGAAAACGGCCACAAACTGTGGAGCTCCAAAACAACACCTACATACAACTCACGAAATGAGCGACAGGCGTTGCAGAATTCTATACCAAATGACAACTTGCGCCGTATAACATCACAAACTGTGTAACAAGGGTGAACATGCGCACACAATCGATCTACCAAGCCGACTCCACACAGGTTCGGAAACTCTCTGAGAGAGACAACTGCAACGACGATTTCCCAACCAAGTGAAATTAGATAAACAGCGACGCTCACCAGCAGACAGGGATCACATATTTTCCGACGCCTATGACCCCACTATCATGGTACCTACCCGGAAGGAGGTGCTATAAACCTACGCGTAACGATATAAACGCCAGCGGTGCTCGTATCTATACCTGTGCCTGCTTGTCGAAAATCGTAACTCTCACGCCCGTTCCCCGTATAGGCCCCACCCCCCCACCGGACGCAATCAGGCCGTGATAGATTACACACGGGTAACCGCACTACCCTAAACGTATTTCTGATTACCTGGACAGCATAAAAAATGAAACACCTGCGGCTGGATTTCATCAACGACATCCACCACGACAATCGAGCAAACAGACGAATAAGCATAAAAGACCACCCTTCCACACAGACAGGCCCGTGATATAAAGCGCTCTAGCTACCGTCATCTTCCAGCGTTCCCGGGGCACCCAGTCCATTTCGCAGACTTGAAAAACACACATAAGCTCGGTCACTACTAACTAACCCCAGACTGTCAGAACCCAGTCGCATTCTATGTCAACGGATAATACGCCCACAAAAGAAAAAACTCTCTCTTGATATCCCCTAAAGGACACCAGAATCACCCCACTTTTGACAATTCGTGTGAGTCCAGCTTCCGACCCCACCCGACTCTTGAACATCGCTCCAGTTGGTATTTTAACCCCGGTCTAACAGAAACACTATTAAGCATTGCTTTGGGCTCACATGTCGGTTGACCATTCTTGTGAGATAGCGTATGTCACCTGACACCTGGCAAACAGACACGAGCAGATGAACACCAGTAGACTAGACGTGCACCAGACATAGAACACACCGTGCTCGTGTAGGCCATACCTAACTGACCCACCGAAGTCAACACTCATCGAAAAGCGAAGTCTGTGCGGAAAGGAAAGAAGACACCCGCACTGTGTCAACAACTACCCCCCGCTGAGCTCTTCCTCCCCCCTACTACAATTCACCAAACCGCACGCCCATAAGTTTGGAAACCATATCATTCCCCCCGCCGCATCACTACCCCCCCTATCCCCCCCACCGCATCCCCACCCCCTAACCCAACTCACCTCTTCCCACACCCAAGAACCCATCCCACATAAACATGCAACACCTATTCCCTATCTCCCTAAGAACCACGGACCTCGTGATAACGCACACTGGAAATGTCCTTTCCTAAAAAGAACCTCTGCACCAGCCCTATCAACCAAACACAAGTTAAATTAGGGGACAAAACTGCCCAATAACACAATTGCGTGCTCGTTACCACGCAAACGGAATCCACAGCCCTCGCGTCACTCCCCCACAACAACGCACTCATCCCCCGCGTTTTGCCCAACAACACAATAGTAGAGTTCACTCGTCTTCAGATCCGAACTATCACTGGCTCGACCCCGAAGACTGTCTCAACTCCAAACACCATGGCCACCTGTATGACCCATAACACACCTACATTAGATCCTACTACTCACAAACTAACATCTATCCTACCCACGCCAGGAACAGTACCCTAGCACCAGCCCCCCTCCCTCCCCCCAGGACTTACCAGCTCTTCCCGAGTGCTCCAATAAGAAGTATACTCGCCAATACACTCAGGGGTCCCGACAACATCATCTCAGCCAATCCTCACAAACCCACTCTCACACTCCTTAAACCAAAACCCCCAATCGTACTCAGCAACATTTCGAATGCCCTCTTATATATCCCTAAAACTACAACCTAACCAGCAACACAAGCCAACTCCGCTCCCAACGCAAAAAAGTCCAAAGCACGTCTCAGAAAAACGAAAAATAAAAAAGTTATGGCTCCTCAGCATAAGCGATGCATAAATATTGATTAACACAATGAAAAACACATTTTTTATTTTTCTTATTTTACTAAATATGCTTCAAAATTTAAGACAAAATATATAAACAGGGTATCTCCGTAATCGTATCGAACCACAAGAGAAAGACTCAACTGATCATACGATACTGCAACGGTGAGTCGCTGGTAAAAAATATAAAAACATACTAGGATTGCAGTAATATCTCACCCTGCATCCAAAAAAACACTGATTTATCAAACTGATCAAAAAAGTCTGTCCCCCCAACAATTATACCACACTAAAAACGCTCACACACTCTTCCCCGCCAAAAACCAAGCCCTAACACAGCTCCCTACACAGAAACAATATAAAAGTTATGGTGCTCCCGACTATGGCGATGCAAAAACGTGTTTTCCTTTTTGAGAACAAATGTGTTTATATGTGGTAAAAAAGCAGTAAAACATAAACAAAAATATATTACAAATTGTGGTATATCTGGGCCCGGTTTTATTCTTCACACGGCCTATTCTAATTCCCTACGGATTAGAGAGCCAACATTAGCTCAAACATCCGCCGCGAACCCGACCCCCATAAAGACCCCATAGTAGCCCCCCTCTCCCCCACCCACCCATAGACAATGCATTGTTTACGAGGCTGGCGTACGCGCCATAAATAATCTGCAGTCACTTTCTTCACCCCCCCGCGCGCGGATTCGTCCGAGCGCGGAGGAACAGCGAACGGAATCCAACTTGTTCTCTATGAAGCAGTGAGTGTATTACCGTAATGACTCGACGGATTGGCCTCCCGTACTGAAGCGCAAATCCGCTCGCGGAGACTCACGTGCGCCAACTCCGTGCCCAAAAAAGCCAGTGTGAACCGAGGCCTACCGCCTGTTAATAAGATCGTAATGCAACCTGCTGAGTAATTGCTAGCAGTCCAGCTATACACCACTGTTATGTACCGCTGTTAACAAAAAATAAAAACTAAAAACACATCACTACCCCAAGAATGTCTGATATTTTGTTCAAAAATGCGAATCACAAAAAACCCTAAATAAAAAGTGATCAACAGGCTGCATATGCCCTCACATAATGGCTACCTAGAATAAAAACCGTCAACAATTCATCCCACAAAAAAACAAGCCCAGAATACAGCTACCGTCTATACAGAAAAACTAAAAACGTTAATGGGCTATCAGAAACAGAGACTATAAAAACTAGCATTTTATTTACTAGACCTATTTCTAATTGTTTAAAAGTAATAAAACACATAAAAAACTAATAATAAAAATTTATACCATTGCAATTGTACCGTGCCCCCCCATTGAATAAAGAGATCCTGTCAATATAATATACGCAACGGTGAACGCTGGTAAAAATTTCTCAAGAGCCCAAAAAAACAATGGCGGTAACTGCTTTATTCCCCCTCAAATTTATCATAGCCCCAATTCAAAAACAACACTTTGTAACACCTGTAGCACAACCACAAATGTACAATACACCCCTAGATGAGAAAATAGCATCAATGAGGCGTGCTGCAGATCCAAAATTGGGTTTGCGACTTCTGAAGGTTTGCACACTCTGGTTTCTGGGTACTATTGTGAGGGCATTTTGTAAATGCGACATGGCCACCACCCAAATCTGCATCACCAAAAGCAAATAGCGCTCCCTCCCTTGTACCCCTGCCATGTGCCGCCCCAAACAGCAGTTTAACACCCAACGAAGGGTATTGCTGAACTTCGGTGAAGAATTGCGTAACAAACAGGGTTTTCGTGTCGCTTTTCCTTAGTCAGGATCTCCATGTAAAATAAAACATTTTACATCTAAATTTCAGCGATTAATATTGAAAAAATTATTTTTTTTCAATTTCACACACAAACCTAACGCTAAAAAAGTTGTGACACACCTGTGTGGTCGAATATACTCACTACACCCCTGGATATATTCCTTAAGGGGTGCAGTATTCCAATATCTGGGGTAATTTTTGAACGGGCGCGTATTATTAATGTTTTTCGAGGAACCTTAGGTGTGACTCTCCGCGCAAACACCTGAAATGGCCCCTAAATCAATAATGGTACTAATGAAAATGAGACACCCCAGATGTCAAGTAGGTGCTCCACCTATTCTCGGGCTTGTGGCTATGACCAAATAATTCGCACTAGGGCCACATAATCGGGAAACATCACATATGAAAACGGCAGAATCTGGGGAGACTAATATTCAAGGTTGAACTTTCCGATCACGATTTACCGTGTATTCACTTGTTGAACAATGTATAAATATTGAACAAATACAAGAGCAAAAAAAAATAAAAAGTGAAATTTTGAAATTTCACTTCACTTTGCTTTAATTTCCTGTGAAAACACCTAATGGGTTAATTATAACATCCTAATTTGGGCCGATTTTGAATCTACTATATAAGGGTAGTAGTTCTTCTTATAGGGGTCATTTATGAGGGTATCTAACCATACCAAGGCCCAATCAAAATCACGTTAGAACTGACTGGTTTTCTCTTAAAAAATGTATATTGCAAATTTTGTTGAAAAATTTGAAAAAGATTACTACTAAATTTTCTAAGCCCCCTAATGACGAAAAAAAAAAAAAAAAAAGACACATATAAAAAAAATGATGCCAAACTACACAGCGAACCTAGGGTAGCATGCCTAAGCATATAAACTATCATTGAGTGGAATAACGATCTTGTCTATAAACACAGCAGTAATTATTCTGAAGTTGAAAGATTGTAAATTTTTCAAATTATCACACTACTTTTTGATATTTTTTCAAACAATAAATAAGCACTTATTTTGGACCAAAATTTCTTACTATCTTAAAGCAAAGTGTCACGAGAAAATCTACGTGAATCACATGGATAGGTTAAAATGTCAAAAACAGATATTGCTCACATAAAGTGACACAAGGACAGATTTACAAAAAAACGCTGGCTCATTCAGAGAGGCCGAAACACTGGCAGTTCCGGCGTAAAGAGGGATTAAAGCTAATAAGGGTGCGTGACCATTCTGCCTGCAGCAAAAAACACATCCAAACAGCTGCGTTTTGGATGAGATTTACGCAGCAACTTTGGAAGTGCGTCTTTTTTTTTTATTCCTTCGGATCCAACCTCTCGTATTGAAACATATCCTAAAACATCCAGTGCATTGCGGCACGTACATCGTGCGGGTATATAAGTGTTGTCCGAAGGCAGGGTTTACACGCACACGAGTTTTCTTTATGCGCAGCACACGAGTCATTGGCACGTGGTTGTGTTTATATATGGGGGTGCTGCCAGATGATACCATATTACACAGGTCTTCTTCTCCTCACCCTATTGGACTTTATAGGAGTCCACCACAAAACCCTGTTGTTATACTACTATACCATAGACTTGTATAGAGCTTTGTATACATTACCACAGCAACAAGACCCTGCGTACCATTTGCTTGTAGTAACGTTACAGCCGCCACAAATGTAAAGAACCAAATGACAAACGCAATACAGCGAGATCCCCTCAATATACAAATAGCCCTTGGCATCTGGTGAAGACAATAGTAGTGTTAAAACCATAACCTATAGAAAAAAGCTAATTGGCGTCATCAGCACCAAAATTGTCCCACACAACAAAGAATTTAAGAAAATGAAAGCAGATACTAATAGAGAACAAAGCAAAGTTCTTCCATAGAACATCAGAAAGAGCTGCTGGACAATACCTCTCCTTTTTAAAAAGTATAGGACATTGTTGGTTCTCCTTTACCTTAACACTACAAGGCACATTTATCAAGAGACTGTTGCCGCCAGATTTCCAGCTGCACAAATGTGACACAAGAAACACTGGGCATTCATGCTCTAATCCCAAACTCAACATTTATGAGGCGGTTTAGACCAACGTTTCCCTTATGACACTTAACCCTTTCGCCTCCGTTACGGCAAAAGGACAGTGTGGGCCTTCAGTAGAAGGGGCCTATTGGCGGAGGTTTAAAGGGCTTGGTCGTAGGGCGGCGACGGTTGTCAGCCCCAACCTGTTATAGTAGCTACAGATAGAGCAAGTGGTATGGCGGGCGAGCAAGCCTTAGAAAATCAAATAGACGGCACCTGCCCTCTGTGGCTAAAGCAGCACAACCTCTGTAGATGCTAGGCAGCGCCTCTGGCTACACTGGACAGCTGGTCCTTATGCTTCTGACTTTGCCCAATACCCCAGATTGGTAGAGTGTCCTCATCCTTCTTTTTGGCCCATATAAAACAATTCGGCAACCTGAAAATGACTGCCGCGCGAATGGGAGCCTACATGCGTGTTAGAGAGAATTTTAATAAATGGTGGGCCGAAATGCACAGAACAGGATCCACTCACTAGAGAGGTGCGCTATTAAACCCCCAAATCGACTGCATGCACCCCCTATATCACCTGTTAAGATCAGTACAGAATGTAAAAATGCTGCACTGCGTACTCGTACAGAGACGTCTAAACTAGACCAGCCAGTCACTCGCAATTCATCACCTTAAACCACTAATACAAGTCAGGCAAGGTCGATACAGACGACATGGTGAGTACCCCACTCCCTATGTACTGTAGTTAAGAGATGCTACTAACCACCAGTCACTTGCATTCACCTCATAATACATGTCAATAACATGTACAAGGACACTGTAGTACCCACCGGCTACTGTAATGTAGCAGAGGCGCTACTAGACTGTGTCGACCACTGCAAGCAGACATCACACCAAAAGACTAGTACAGAGGAGCAGGGATAACCGGTATCATGTAGTACCCCACAGAAGCTACGCACTGAGTAACTGTTAGAGAGGTGTACAACAGACCACATCAAATCACCTGAGCATGCACCCTCACTAATACCACCTGCAAGAACGCAGTACAGTACATGTAGTAACCCCTATAGCCTCATGCCGCACTGCTACCGTCGAAGACACGAGAGACCGCAACGTAGACAGTCAAAATACACGTGCATTACATGACAATTGGTCTCTGGAGTCCTCCATCATAAATTCACATGAAGCCGACAAATTGGCGTGTCTCGGTGACTGAATGGCGCTCTCATTTATCAAAACCGTAAGCCGGGTTTCAAACATGCAATATCCTCCCTATACACACCACGCATACGCTTCCCGATAGTAACTTGACAGTGTTAATATTCGTTATAAGACAGCCATCCAATTATTAGCGTAAAGTGAACGATATTAGTGTATGATTAACGGCACGTATAATTCTACAGTTGTGAGCTCTATGGAGAGCGAAAATACTGTAGCATAGTTTGCCCAGCACTTTGGCACATAATTACGGTGCAAAAATACTTGCACAAAAAAACCCCCACCCTTCATCTCTCCCATAGGACTAACGATTCGTTAATGCCTATAGCAACCAGACAAAAGACTCAGCTTTCTCCATTTTTCAGTGTAACTAACTCTGAAAGAATTAAGGCCCTGATTGTTGCTATCGGAACGCTCCATAGACAGTCTTACCACATTCAGTCAGTTTTGATAAATGAGGGCTTTTGCATTATAAAAAACACATTTATGCAATACAGTGTATGGTGAAACTAAAATATGTATACTGAGGCCCACTGTTACTTACAAAAAGGGGGTTTGTATCATTAACATTAAATTGGCGTCATACCATTATCAGGGGACAGTGAAAACGAGCAACTTTGCAACGGATGCAGTTTATCAAAAGCCTGTCCTTTAGTTATCACAGGATCCCTTATCTTCGTATTTTCTGTTAAACACAGTTACCCCCCAGAATCGACCGGCATCCGGATTCCTCCTCCCTGCATCTCAATTGGCTGCCTGACTCTACTAATTTACATGAAATTCGACCCCCAGACGTATTCACCTAGGGAGCGTGCATCTTTCTGCCTCTCTCAATCAGAATAAGGGGCCGGCAATAATTTCACCATATAACCAGCCACCAGCTCCTCAGTGACCACTGTAGCGCTTCTACAATCCGAAAAACAGCAGAATTGACTGCCTCGGTGGCGCTTGGGTGTAAAACATAGAAGGGAGAGACGGCTCCTGGAGGAGTACATAGAAGACTGTCACTCAACTGTAACAAACTCTCTCATCTGTGAAGAAAAGAACGAGTGCTACCGAGTTCATAGAATGACCGTGTACTAGAACTTGAATGCAGGACCTGAGGTTAAATGTAAACATCTCTTACAAAACAAGACTGCATATGGAGTGACAGTGACATGACGTGGACTAAGAGAGGGTGAGTGAACACCAGCTCGTGTGCCAGCATGAACAGTGAAAGGGGGGATGAGCGTCCAATCCCCATCAGGTTAAGCAAACACCCATGCATGGAGGCGGGAAGAATTTCCCCTGGATCTCAGGAATTGACATCAAGCTTTCAAGAAAACCAGCTTGAACCTGATGAGAGCGATACATCCCCTTTAAGGGACCATTGTACTTCCGGTGTGTCCACCTGCCAAATAGCTACAGGGCTCTCGTTAGCAACATCGATATTTAGCAGTTGTGCCACCGCGTAGTGCACGCAGCACACAGCCACGATACCCCTTGATCCTTAGATAATCCATAATGCAATGGCTGGAAAGTGTACAACAAAGATCTACACACACCCAAGTGGAACGTTGAAAACATTAACCGCGTGTAATAGTTCCTGTGTACGGGCGCCAACTGAGCGACACCATCAAGTCAATAGGAGTGTGTCATACAGAAACAGGCATTCACATATTCACGGTCTTTTGAGCAAATGTCACTAATCCGACATTAGCATAGCTCTCTACTTGAAAGCCGACAAGATGCGGTAACTTTCTGAGTCTGCTGCTCCTGCATATCCTCATGTGATCCATAGTTTAGATTTACCAGCAATGCGCAAAGCAGTCTAGAAACTATGACAGTCACTAAGACAAACTCCCACCACCCCAAAAAAAACCGACGCACTATTCACAGAGAAGCAGAGAGGAGACGCGCCAACGTTTCAGAAACTTACAGCACAAGGGTTGGTAATGAAACTAAAGAGGTTGTACGAGAAGTGGCAGCATAGTGCCGGGCACTCCTCCCACTGACAGCAAAGGCTATTTTTGCCGTTTTGGCTTGATTCTGCCTGGTTACTTAAAAGCAAAGTTTAGCAAAACAGATAATCAAAAAATAGATGAATAATGCATCAGTGAGGCCAAGGAGACACAGAAGACTGGGTAACTATCAGAACAGCGCAACACAGTCCGCAGCGGATCTAAGCTTCAAAAACAAAGAGGTGCAGAGGGCAGAAGCCCGACTATGTAACAAGCTGAATGGACTGAGACCAAGTTTACTAGAACATACATACATGCACACACACATTTTTAACATAAAAGTCAGCAAATATCTTACTTACACCAAACCTATATCTAAGCATAGATACAACTTTAAAAAAATATGCCCATGTAAAATATATCAAGCACACTATCATTTATACGTGAGTAGTGGTATATACTATATATATAGTATAAACATCAAAACAACTATATTTATTGATTATTTTCTCCGCCCCATAACCATACTGTCTGAGCTGCAGGGTACAGGGAGTGAGTTTTAATAGGGCTTTTACTTTCAACCTGCCACCCTCCAAACTTCATACAGGTACCACATACCACCTTATAAATTAGGCCCCCCTACAAATGTGTGTCTATGTCCGGTCATCCAAATCAAAGACATGCTTAAGGTGTAAATGTGTGTGTGTCTGTATGATATAAACATATATTTCTTTTTTCTTTTTTTTTCTTTCTTTTTCATCTATTTTTTGATTATCTGTATGCTAACTTTGGCCTTCTAATACTGAGCCATGCCAATTAAGCCAACGCGCAGTAATACAGCCATGTTGATGCACTGAGAGGAAAGAGCCTGCAGCTTAAGGATGCCAGTCCCAACCTCTCACACACCTCTTAGCTCAGTGTCCCCAACTCCAGTCCACAGGACACCCACCAACAGTCCATGGTATGTCTTCAGGAATCTCCTCCTACAGAAATGCACTGACAAAGATGAAATCCCCTGAGTGCAATGTCACTAAGTGAAAGCCATAAAAACACTCACACCTGTTTCTGGGCGCCCTTGATGGGCCATTCAGATAAAATGACTCGTCAGTTGGGTGACCCCCTTTGCTTTAGCTCATAACCCTTGTGGCGCCATACGTTTCCTGCGCGCGAACCGGTGATGCCGACTCCCTCTCTGCGTTGCTGTGACACTCCAGCAAATCTCGTTGGCGGCGAAAGATATGTCATTAGGAGACTAATGTTTTCCTTAAGCAAACTGCGCTTTGTCGCAATGCTGTTAAAACTATTGGCCTCTCACACACAACACATATATATATATAGCCGTTATATATATCTATATACAACACACACACAATGTCTTACACATGACCTGAATGCCACTACCATATCAAATTCAGGGAGTTCACTATATGATGTTTTGTTAGGCAGTATTCCTGTAATCCAAAACAGGACCATGATCACAAAAACATATAAGCATATACAGGTCCACATCATCTCTATATGCCCTTTTTCTCCCTGGACTTTGGCTTAACAAAAATATGGATTCAAAATACCCAAACACACAAAAAAAAAAGTGTGGGATCACGATGTTTTTTTATGCATAAAATACACTTCTTACGCACCAAAATGCATTAAGAAAAGCATCTGAAGCGTCCTATTGTTGTGTATAGAGAATACACTAGCTGGAGATGTTGATGCGGTATGTCGTACAATCAAGTAATGTTGCAGCGTTCTATGCAGCGCGTCATGAGCGCACGACTGATGCCTTAAAAATATGAGTGCATAATCTGCATGAGACTGTTTTACATGTGCAATGAAATTTTAAGGTATTTGGCACACCCCAAGAGTGTCCGATACTTGAATAGAAGTAAGGGTGCCCTTATCAAAATAGAAACAATAAACCCAAACATATGATATACAATGATCGCACTCCGCCTTTTTCTAGAGATGCAAAGACATAAGTAGTACAATTATTAAACAAGTGAATTCCAGCCGGGCACCATCAATGCTTAAACGATATGAGTCGACTAGTACTATCGTGAAGTTTACGTCAGTGAGACCCTATTTCAAACATCCGACATAAGAGAAAATATTTAAACGGAGAATATGTCCACAGTCCCGACCGCGTACAAAGCAGAGAGCAAATCGTGTTACACTGTGAACAAGGCTGAAGGAATTGTACTCCCGGAGCCAGCCCTAATTCTTCCTTGTTACTGTCCACAAAAGGCATAAGTCGGGCAACCCCAGCGATATAGCGAAGCGACACATCTTTGATCTGTAATTTGCCCATGACTACCACAGAAAGTCGTTAATGTTCACATGAGGTACTCGCGCGTGCGAACAGTACATCCGTGAGTTTCGGGAGAGCTCGCGGCTAAAAAGTCGTCACTCCAGCGATTGCAGTGTGAATGGTAGGAGTGCTAGGCAGCCCTCCGGCCCCATTGACATTCAATCATACCTCCGCGTGCGTAATTCGGCCGACATAGTAATATGACACATGTCACTGTACGAGCGGGGAGCGGACGGGCCGTTAAAATCCCTACAGTTTCTCTTGAGTAGCTATACTTTACCGTAATTATGGGGCCAATTACCCGCATACTAAGCTCCAAAATAGCCTTTGAACACACCCTTAAGGCGTCGATCACACGGCTTCAATGCCGCGACACGAGGTAAAATTGCGGGTGGACGGGAATCTTCGCCCGCTGCAATTAACGCCGTGCAGAGCCGTGGCAGCGTTCGTCTGGGCGGGGGGGTCCTGCAGCTCGCCAGCCCCCAAGACTGTCATTGATCCCTAACGGCGTCGTCAACGACGCGTAATAATGAGTGCGAGTCACTTTCTCCCCCCCTGACGGACGGATTCGTCGAGCGAGACGGAAAAGAGGCGAATCCATAGTTCTCTATGCGATAACTGTGGATAGTACCGTATATTATCTGGGAGATACGGAATTGGCGCCGAACTGCAAGCAGCAACTACGCTCGCCATACGGTCATCCTGCAATCGCAGTCCCATGTATTAAGCCGTGTGTAGACCGAGGCCTTATAGTGTTAGCAATCACACCAATTTAACTTGTCTGGACACTCCTTAGGATGGGAACTCTTGATTCTGGTCTTCAGTTCGCCTCTGCTCAAGATTCTAATCCTGTACCAACTCTCCTTATGAGAACTCTACTGATCACAACCTAAATTCCTTCACTGATCAACAACTTTCAGACCTTTCTCTGGCATAACACCTACACACGATCGCCCATGTCCGAGAATCTCCGCTCTTATAAAACGACGTCAGCGAACTTCACATCCCACCAATACAGACCTCACTCTGCCCGCCCAATCTCCCCTCCCTCTCCTGTCCTGACCAGGCTGAGTAAACATTACAATGAAAACTCCCTCTCTAACCACCCTGGACCAATCGTTTCGCGCGCACCCACTCACACAGCCTGCACCACCGAGATCAGCAACACCGCCGGCATCCCTTGCAGCACACCGCAGCTCGGAGCTCGCCATCTGCAGCCCTCTGTTCCAGGTGTCTGAGTGACGTGAAGAAAAAACACAACTCACCTCGCAGACTTTTCTCCACCTACAAATCATGTCACGAGTTACTTACCACAATGCCCTTCGCTGCAGTCCAAACAAAAATATTTCACATCCTCCCACATCTCATCATATACACAACCAACGCCAAAAACACCTGTTGAGACACCTTCACTCCTCCCAGTCAGAAGCCTAAACAGCTCAGGCCCGTTCCATCGTGACCTCAGTTCAGAAGGACGCTGGCCACTCCCCCTCAAAAGACATAAATTGACAGTATTACGGGTCAAAACAACACAATCCCCCTAAATATTTACCCATCCTAGTCCCCCTCCCCTATCACGTCCCTCTAATTCTCTATCTCAGCCCTTGACCCAACATACAGCAGGAAGAAGAGTCTCAGCTTCTCCTGTCTGCTCGTTACCAGCCCACCACCTTCTCGAGTGACACCACCCCTCCATTCCTCCTCACCTTGATCAGCATCATTTCTCCAGACTGTCTTCTCCTCCTCGCTCACTACAAGTCTGCAAACCCACTCCCCACAGTGATCTAGCCACTCCGCTCCATAAACACGCTATTATTTAACCCCTTAAACTTACTGAAAAAAGCACCCCTCTTGGACCCTCTACCTAAAGCGCTGCCAACTAACAACCAAGTCCTCTAATCTGCCCTTCACTCTCAAAAAACTCAGCTGGAACGCTTGAGGCCTCCTAACTCTCGCCTAATCCGCCTATCTCCTCAACCGCTAACTCTCCTCTCTTCTTTGCGACAGAGCCCGCTGCAAAACATCAAAGTCTTCGCACCCTGACATCCACGTAAACTGCTCTAGTTAGTAGGTCTGCTTAATCGAAGTCTCCCAACACTGAACGCTAAACTCTCAGGGTAATTACTTGTTGGTTGGTTCTGCTGGATCCTCTCCTGCCCACGCCAACTTGACACTGTGGATCACCAAACTTCCTCCTCAGCATGCTCAGCACCACTTGGCCCTCGCCAGGACACTGACCTCATCCGCTTGGTTCTCTCCTACCTATCTGAACCGCACGGATACCTTCAGTGTCCTCATTTTCAGTTTTCCACTCACCTCATCACTCTCCCCTCTTGCTGTTTGGGGTTCCTCAGTGGATCGGTTCCTAAGATCCTCCTCCTCTCTTTCACACTCCTACACAGCCCCCATTGGCCAAACCAACGCAATTTGGCTTCCATTACCATCTCTACGTTGACATAGACATAAGCCCAATGTAACAAAACCTCACCTCCCTCCAGATGACATCAGTCCTACTCTCCCAACAAAACACCAGTGACCGTCCGCTGTCTCTGACCGATGTGCCTCCCTCTTGTATCTTTAAACTAAACCTCACTAAAACTCTGAACATTTAGTCATCCATGTCTCTACTCAACCCGCCTTACCGACAACCCCTGCTATTTTCCCTCTCTCTGGAGTGTTGGCACCCAACATAAACTCCTGGTATCAGGCCCGCAGTCTGGGTTATACTAGAACTCTGCCTGTCCTTCACCCCTTCTATCCAATCCCCTTGCCCGTGCTTCTTTGTCACCTGCACCACAAGAACATCCACCATAATCAGTCCTTATTCTCACTGCGCGTGAAAACAACGTCAAACCCGACATTGCAGCTCTTATTCCTTTCCGTCTGACTACTGTAACTCCCTGCTTATTCGGGATCCCCTCACCTCCTTCTGTGCAAACTCTCCCTTCTTCCAATCTTCCTGATTGCAGCACCAGGCTTGTCTTTTCTCTTTCCACGCCGCTATACTTGGTAGCCCAAAATCTACATACAGTGGTCAGCGTACACTGCATCATGGCTACCTATTCACTACAGAATACAACATAAAGCTACAATCACTTCTCACTCCATCAAAGCTCTCCACAGACGCTGGCAAACCCCACCAACATCGTCCCTCCCTTCATCGTTTGTCCTACCACCCTGACACCTCTCTCTCTGGGCTCTCCGCTACTGATCGATTAAAGCCTAACAATACACCGTCAGATCATTCATCCGAACCTCCCATGCCCGTCTCCAAGGATTTGCCCACGAATTTGCACGCCCAGTTCTCTAGGAACATCGTGTACCACAATGTGATTCACGCAAACAACACAACCCCTCACAGTTATTAAGGTGCACGTCATTGAAAAACTCATCTTCTTAGATCAACTACCCTGACCAAGACTCCCCCGAATTGTTACAACCTCCGCAAATTAACTTGGACACTACATTCGTCAACTTTCTGCACTTCGAGCACCACACACAGGCCTTATCTGTATATTAGATGTATATGGATGGGATGCGGCTAGGTTCAATCCACCTTCTTTTAATTATACCTAACCCCCATATTTAGTAACACTGCTCTGGACCATTGTAAGACATCTTGGCGAGCAGAGGTCCTCACAGACCCCGTGTCTCCATCTTTGAGTCAGTAGGCTTTTATGTTCCTCATCAAAATCGTATTAAGTCTGTTTGTCCTGTTCTTATACCCTCAAAATTGTACAAGTGCATGCGGAATAAGTTGGGCGACTATATAAATAAAGTTTATTATTATTCCCATAGAGCTCCCCCTCAGGGAAAATGTGAAATTACATGCCTACTAATAAAATTAAAAAGGAATTAGAGACAACCACAGTGTCCCCAAACTAGAGAAGTCTTGAAGTGTCTGTGACATATCTACTAGGTGATGTTATATGAAAGGGACGAGAAGCAGAGCCTGTGCTGATATTTGTGGGCTTTATATGAATAGAGTGGAGATGAGCTGAGCTCTGTCAATAAATATAATCATTGTGTTTATATTATAGGAGGTAGAGAACTGAGCTCTGTGGAATATGATAAAGGTATAGTAAGCTGAGCTTCTGTCCATAAATATTATAGAGTTATATGATAGAGGGAGACGAGAGAGCAGCCCTCTTGTGATATTCAGGGTTATATGATATAGAATTAGAAGCATGAGCACTGTAGAAATATAGGTGATATGATAGAGGGAAGCAGGAGGCTTGAGCTCTGTCATATATACAAGGGTTACACTATTCGAACTAGAGGAGCAGAAACTGAGACTCTGTGATATATTAGGGTCTTATATCACCATGCTTTATGCAACAACTCCCATAAAACAGAATAGAGAGCCATGCGCAAGCAAAACTGCCTCCCCAGCCTTCTCTGTAACTTTTGGGGGCCAATCAGGCTGACAGCATATCGCTAGGATAGGTTATCAAAGTCTTTGGTGGTAAACCCCTTCTAAAAGCGAACAGAAGTAGTCTCTCCTCGCTATACCCCAACCTAAACATCAACAGTCTTAATCGCCAGCTTCCCACTGTATAGTGTGGGGAAATAACTGAGAGCACACACTCTCGGTCACATTACATGTTATTTTGGCGCCAGTACTTTCAATTTCATGTTCACCAATATCTTTAGTGCAAAAGGGCAACTTACGCATCCATTCCATCTGATTCTCTCTACATGTATGGCTCATGTTTCAGTAACAGCAGTCGAACTGGATTCACATGTAGCCAAGTAGTCCTTGGGTGCTTCACACCAGTGCGGTTTTTGTGCGATTTTGATCGCTTCTTTTTTTCAATGCATTTTTTGTGCAGGAAGGCACAGCAATTAATGCTGTACATTGCTGCACAAAAATCGCGGTAAATTCGTGGTAATTACCGCGATTTTTGCGCAGCAATGTACAGCATTAAGTGCTGTGCTTTCCTGCACAAAAAATGCATTGAAAAAAAAAACGCACCAAAAACGCACCGTGTGAAAGCACCCTTATACCTACACATGCTGGAATCCTATGGGATTTCCAAGATTCTACCCCACGGTTTCCTACAGTGCTGAAGTGTTATTGAGGGATGTGGGGTAAGGCTGCTTTCACACGGTGCGGTTTTGTGGTGTTTTTGGTGCGTTTTTTTTACATGCAGTACTACACAGCAATATAAACTGCCTTTATTACCAGCAAGCTTCTTTCAGTTATTTGTTTTGTAAAGGAGTTACATGTGAGTGATCCATTAATGTGTTTCAAGTCTTGCAGATTCTAAAAACAATCATTGGTTACTCACTTGTAACACCTTTCCAAACCGTTTCGATAACTGAAAGAAACTTGCTGGTAATAAAGGCAGTTTAATTGCAGCGCAGTACTGCAAGGGAAAAAAAACGCTCCATAAATGCCACCATACCGCACCGTGTGAAAGCGCCCACTCACACAGCGTTTTCTCAATGTTACGCTTGGAGTAGAAATGTAGACCTTGATTAACGTACAGAAAAGTCTACATTTCTATGTATACGTCACTGTTATATAAAGCCGAATCGTGGCTTATGTTTAGATACGTGGACGTCCATTTTTGTACTTAGAAAGAGTAGACGTTTGTAAACATTTTTAATACTGTCAATAAAATCACAAGATGTAAATAAAAACAATGTAAACAATGTATGCGTTAAACATATACATTTATGTTCGCATACGTCAGCCATAGACTTCTATATTAAAGGGGTTTTGCCGCCATGTAATGTTGACGTGGGATCCTCCAAAATGGGTATTTAATCATTTTTCTAAATATATGGGATTACAAAAAGTGAAGACTCTGAGAGCTACAGCATTGCTCAGTCCCCCTTAGTTACCTGAAAGCTTCCACTCGACACGACACTTCTTATATGATGACAGGGAATATGAATGAGCTTTTAAGGGACAGGGAAGAAAGTGCAGTGTGAGTCTGTGTTTTGCTGTATTGAGAATCCACTGTTGTACTGTTATTATTTCAGCTAAGTTTTGAGACGCTCCCTTATTCCTCACTCCTTGCTCACCCCCTCCCTCTCTCCCTGCAGCCTTCATGACTCAGCATGATTTGTTTATATTCTACTCCCGTGCTGATCAGAGGTAAGTAACTCGGTCCTGGCAAATCCCCTTTAAGAAAAAAAAAACATATGTAAACATATGCATTTTTTTTGCAGAACACAAAAGTGTAGTAGACCACTATTTTCGATGCGTCTCAAAAACAGTTTCCAATCGCAAGCTATGTCAAAAGTATACACTGCTGACAACACGTTTCTACCATTGTACTCAATGAATACGTCAAACTATGCGCTAGGAAACAGCTTTGTACCATCCAATTGTATACGTTTCAAGTATCAGCAAAACACCGTGTTTACAGCAGCCTAGATGTAATGAGATGGGACGCTCGTCATTAACCGGATGGATTCCAGTGGTATCAAACATTTGTGGTAAGGGTGCTTTCACACGGTGCCTTTTTTGTGCAGCAATGTACAGTATTAAAAATGCACAAAAAACACATCACAAAAAGCGTCAAAAACGTTCCGTGTGAAAGCACCCCAACAGACTCATTCAATAAAAACAGCCGCGCACGGCGCAAATAGCGACTGGTCCACATGGCCTGGGATCACCAGATACATATGAAAATCATTAGCATCTTCTACTTGTATCCGCAGAATAACCGAGGACAGGCAACATGGTAAATGCACACAAGGGGCCACATGTATGAAAACTGGCTGGGTCTAAAACCCATAGCAACCAATCAGAGCGCCCTTTTCATTTTATATAGTGCTGTGGAAGAATGAGAGGGCCGCTCTGATTGGTTGCTATGAGCAACAAAGTGAGTTTTAGACCTAGACAGTTTTCATACATGTGGCCCAATGTGCTTATATTTAAAGGGGTTTTGCCACGAAGTAAAATTGACGTGGGAAGTTTGTAAATTAAATAACAAACATTTTCACCATTTATTATTATTAAAAATTCTGCACCGTTATTGTTTTAGCTGCTCCTTTAGTGATCCATTGTTTACAGCTCGTCTCCAGGGGATACGACCAGGGCTGAGAGCTCCTCACTCCTGGTCAGACATCACCTCTTCTCTCAGGCAGCTACTGAGTGTTCAAACCCTAGGTGCTGTCGCTTTAAGGCCTCGTTCACACGGCTTATTTCGGACTGATTTGCCGACGGATTGACGATCGTCAATCCGTCGGCAAATCCGTCCGAAATAAGTCACAGCCTATTTTCTATGATTTCAATAGAAAATACGGCTCGTCGTTCATCACGACGCAAAATTCCGTTCCGGATTGCCGCCTGCCGGATTGACGACGGCAATCCGGACGGAAAAAACATTCACATGTCAATTATTTCCGGACGGATTCACCACCTACAATGATTGTAGATGGTGAATCCGTCGGGAAATCATTACAAATACGTTCCACACTTAGTGGCACTTATTTGCAACTGATTTTCAAACTGATTTCAGAACGTATTTACATCGGAAATCCGTTGTAAATACGTTCTGAAATAAGCCGTGTGAACGAGGCCTAACAGTGCAAATAAATTTAAAAAAAACCTCAATCATATATGTGCACTGATGAAGAGAAAAAAATACATATGTTTGGTTCCTGCACGGATTTGAACCTAGGACCGTTGTGCCTGGAGGGAAAAACTTTACCTCTCAGCTACTCATGATGCTTTATATAAACAGACCTTTCTTTGACTAGAGAGAGGAAAGGCCTGGTGATGTCATCCTGCTGGGTCACATGATATGCAACTCAAGCAAATCACACACGCCCCCTTCTGAGCACACAGAGCTGGATGCAGGAGGCATGAAATGAGATCGTGGTAAAACCCCTTTAATGCTGGTCATTTTCTTATACTAAGGAGAAACCATTTTTAATGGAATGTGGTATATAGGTATAGATATACACAATCAAGTCACATTATTATGACCATTTATTTTCAACATTGGTAGCACTTGGCTCACGAAGTTAGTCACATGTGGTTAGCTGACTTGGTGGGTATCTGAGGTGTGCGACAGGCTGCCTACACACATCCCTCGTGGTTGTGATGGATAAAAGGGGCATTTTATCCAAGTTGCTAGAAGTGATAATTATTGACTTTCGAGGACAAGACTGGAAGTATTTCTGAGGCTGCGCAGTTTAACTGTCCGCACGCTGCTGTGGTGAAAGTGTATCATGAATGGACAAACGGCGCCATCATGAATAAGGGTATGTGCACACGATGTACTGCGGCGCGTACAGTACATCGTGTATTCGGGAGCGCGCGCTAATACATGCATACTCCCGCGGCGCCCATAGACATTCATTACAAATAACTGACATGTCACTTATCTCCCCGCGCGTACAATGCGATCGTATTGTATGAGCGGGGAGAGGAGGCGTAATCCATAGTTCTCTATGAGAGGGCATTTCCCCATGTATTCAGCGCAGTACGCCCCCCCCCCCCCAAAATAAGCCGTGTGAACATACTCTAAGTGTCACGGAAACTGTAGGGAACTATGTTCCATTGATGTGAGAGGTGCACATGGGCTTTTAATCTGTGTGAGGGTGGACCAGCTCACCACCAAAATGAACCAGGGTCACTAGGACATGTCTCAAAAACAGTTTTTCAGTGAACTCAACTTGCGTAAAGTGGATTATCCAAAAGCAGATGGATGGACAACACTCTGCTAAGCAAGCTGCATCCGCAGACCAGGCTTCTTAGTCATCTCCCTATGGTGGAAGGTAATGTGGATTTTGGCATGGGACATGTATGTATTCCTCCAAGAAGCTGTGTCTGATTATATATTAATAGGAATTTGCCCCATAGTTCATGCTGTGTACTATGGAGTTTTACACTCCCAAATATAAAATCCATAGCATTTAAAAATAAATGGGACGAGTTCCTCTTTGACATGGTTTCCATATAGATTCCACATCAAAAACTGCAGTTGGTACAAAAAATTCAAATCGAGGGTTATGATTTTTGTAAAAAAAAAGCAAAAAAAAAAAAAAAAAAAAAAGAAGAGGCTCTGCTGCATGCGAGTTAAAGGGGTTTTGCCACTATCTCATTTTATACTTTCCATGCATCCAGCTTAGTGGTGTCTCAGAAAGGGGGCATGTGGATATGAATTGAATTGCAATTATATGTGACCCAGCAGGATGCATCACCAGGGCCCTTTTCCTCACTCTAGCAAGAAAGATCTGTATATGCACATAGCTGTGAGTAGCTACACTGTAGCTCAGTTAGGTAATAGTTTTTGCCTCACATCACAGCACAAGTTTTCGTAAGGTTCAAGATCCCCTGCAGAAACCGAACCGGTGGTTATTTTTTTCCTTTATCAATGCATATACCTCAAGGTTTCTTTTTTTTTATATCACTGTCCCTGACTAATTACTAGGATACAAGAACACGAGTAGAATGACAGCAATCTGGGGTATGGAACACTCAGTAGCTGGCCTGAGAGGAGAGTTGATGTCTGAGCATGTTGCGACCAGGAGTGAGAAGCTCTCAGCCCTGGTCGTGATCCCCTGGAACGAGGCTTATAAACAATGAATCTCTAAAGGAGCAGCTAAAACAAAAACGGTGCAGAATTTTTAAATAATGATGAAAATGTTGTCTATTTAATTGCAAGCTCCCACTTCAATTTTAACTTTGTGGCAAAACCCCTTTAAAAATCTGCAGCAGAAATCTGAGGGGGGCTGCCTTGGATTTCCACGCACACTTATACGAGTATCACTATGGCACCATAGAACACAGCATGAACTGCGGGGCAAATTCCTATTGATATAGAATAGGAAGCAGATTCCTGGAGGAATGCATATATATCCTGTGCCAAAATCCACATTACATTCTGCCATAGGGAGATGACCTAAGAAGCCTTGTCTGCAGACGCAGCTTGGTTAGCAGAGGTGCAGCGATTGGTCACTTACTGACATCGATTCTGCATTGGAGATTGCATCAGGTAGACAGAACACAGATTAGCCCAATCGAATCCATGTCCATGTCAGAATGTGCTGCATAATCTCTCAAAATCCACGGCAGAAAACCCAACGGTACCACCTTGGATCACTGACCGGTCCACACAATTAATTTTTTTTTTTTTATGGAAAAGGCTTAAAAAAAAAACATTAAAATAAAAACATAATTTTGTCATTTGACGTCCAAAAGGCACAGGTAGAGTATTCTGACTTATTTTGGTCCCGTAGCTGAGTTTTGTCTGGACATTTACAGAATTGACTGAGCCGTAGTATGAGAAGTCATAAGTGGCTGGAGATCCACCAGATCACTATACCCAGCTTCAGAATTCACTTTGGGACCAGGTCTAGCCCCCCCACCCTTGTATGGTTACATGCTCAGGCTGAATGCATACTTGTGGTTGCTTATGTGGTTGCTTGTTTCCACCATGTGCTCTGGTTACTTTGCATAAAGGAATATGGACCGACTGTGGTATGGGGCTGTATATTGTTGTATGCACAAAATATTGTACCGACGTATGGAAAGATCTGTATATTGCTGTATGCACAATATATTGGACTCACTGTGGTATGGAGCTGTATATTGTTGTATGCACAATATATTGGACTGACTATGGTATGGGGCTGTATCAACAATATAATAGGACTTACTTGGTAAATGGTAGCAGTAAATTGGCTGTATTCACAAATAATGTGACATGCCTGATGGGTATGTATGGGGCTGTATATTGTATGTATGGCACATAACTATTGGACTGACAGTGGTATGGACTGAATATTGCTGTATGCACAATATATTGGACTGACTGTGGTACGGAGCTGTATATTGCTGTAAGCACAATATATTGGACTACTTTATGTATGGACTGATATAATTCTGTATGCACAATATATTGGACCTGAACTGCGGTATGGAGCTGTAAATTGCATGTATCACAATATATTGGACTGACTGTGGGTATGGATCCAGAATATTGCTGATGCACAATATATTGGACTGGACTTGGTATGGGGCTGTATATTTGCTGTATCACAATATATTGGACCTGACAGTGGTATGGAGCTGTATATTGCTGTAATTGCACAATATATACGGACTGAACTGTGGTTATGGGGCTTATATGCTGATGCACAATATATGGAACTTGACCTGTGTATGGGGCTTGTAAATCACAATATTTGGACTGAACTGTGTGATACGGAGCTGTATATTTTGCTGTATGCACAAAATAATGGACCTGACTGTGGTATGGATATGTATATTGCTGTATGCTCAATAATTGGACTGACTGTGGGTATGGAGCTTGTATATTGCTGTATGTCACAATATAATGGGTACTGTACCTGTGGTATGGGGCGTATATATTGCTTATGCACATATATTGGACTACTGTGGTTTGAGCTGTATGCACAATATATTGGACTTACTGTGTATGGAGTTTGTAATGTACAATATAGGACTGACTGTGGATATGGAGCTGTATATTGTTGTATGCACACAATATATGTGGACATGACTGTGGTATAGGATCAGTATATTGCTGTATGCCACAATATATTGGATTGACTGCGGTATGGAGCTGTATATTGCTGTATGCATAATATATTGGACTGGCTGTGGTATGGAGCTGTATATATAGTTGTATGCACAATATATTGGACTGGCCGTGGTATGGAGCTGTATATTGTTGTATGCACAATATATTGGACTGACTGTGGTATGGATCTGTATATTGCTGTATGCACAATATATTGGACTGACTGTGGTATGGGGCTGTATATTGCTGTATGCACAATATATTGGACTGACTGTGGTATGGAGCTGTATGCACAATATATTGGACTGACTGTGGTACGGAGCTGTATATTGCTGTATGCACAATATATTGGACTGACTGTGGGATGGAGCTGTATATTGTTGTATGCACAATATATTGGACTGACTGTGGTATGGGGCTCTGTATGCACAATATATTGGACTGACTGTGGTATGGAGCTGTATATTGTTGTATGCACAATATATTGGACTGACTGTGGTATGGGGCTGTATATTGCTGTATGGTAACAATAATATTGGACTGACTGTGGGTTTGAGGGGCTGTATATTGCTGTATGCACAATATATTGGACTGACTGTGGTATGGAGCTGTATGCACAATATATTGGACTGACTGCGGTATGGAGCTGTATATTGTTGTATGCACAATATATTGGACTGAACTTGTGGTATGGATTCTGTATATTGGCTGTTATGGCACAATATATTAGACTGACTGTGGTATGGGGCTGTATATTGTGTGTAGCACAATATAATGGACTGACTGGGTATGGGCTGTATATTGAGCGGCTGTATGCACAATATATTGGACTGACTGCGGTATGGAGCTGTATATTGTTGTATGCACAATATATTGGACTGACTGTGGTATGGAGCTGTATATTGCTGTATGCACAATATATTGGACTGACTGTGGTATGGAGCTGTATATTGCTGTATGCACAATATATTGGACTGACTGTGGTATGGAGCTGTATATTGCTGTATGCACAATATATTGGACTGACTGTGGTATGGAGCTGTATGGCGCAATATATTGGACTGACTGAGGTATTGAGCTGTTATATAAGTTGTTATGCACAATAATTGGACTGACAGTGGTATGGAGCTGTATATTGTTGTACTGCACAGATATATTTGGACTGAGGGTGTGGTATGGGCTGTAATATTATTCGCTGTAGTGCACATATATTGGACTGGCGTGTGGTAAGGAGCTGATATTGGCTGCATGCACAATTAATATTGGACTGACTGTGTGTATGTATCAGTATATTGCTGTATGCACAATATATTAGGACTGGTTGGTGGTATGGAGCGAATAATCTGTATCACAATATATTGGAACGACTGTGGTATGGCTGTATATACTGTATGCAACAATTTAATTGGATGACTGCGGTATGGGTCTGTTGGACTTATTTGTTGGCAAAATAAATTGGACGGCCGTGTAGGGAGCGTAATTTGCTGTATGCACAATATTTTGGCTGACTGTGGTAGGAGCGTATATTGTTATCACAATATATTACTGCGGGAGGGGCTGTATATTGCTGAATCCCAAAATATTTGGGACTGGGGTATGGAGCTGTAAAATTGCTGTTGCACAAATATTGGATACTGGGGAGGAGCGTTAGGGGTTTGCACAATATTTTGGATTCCGGGGTATGGAGCGAATTGTTTAGCACAATATTTGGACTCCCCTTGGTAGGACGGTAATTTGCGTACACAATTTATGGACTGACTGGTATGGGCGTATATTCTGTATCACAAAAATTTTGGGCGCTGGGATGGAGCTGTATTTTGTTGTATGCACAAATATTTGGACACTGTGGATGGATGTATATTGCGTATGCACAAATATTGTACGGGGA
>JAODAL010013820.1:0-89741 GCA_025379985.1 Phyllomedusa bahiana | reverse complement strand
AAAATAAAATTTAAAAGGGGTTGTTCATTTCATTAAAAATGGTTCAGAATAAGGGACAGTAAAAAACAGCAACTTTGCAATTGGATTCATTGCAAAGTGTTTTGTTTTCACAGTTTTCCTAATTTTCATTTTCTGTAAAAAAATTTTCCCAGTGTGGAAGGATAGTAGATCCCCCCTCCTTGCTTTTCATTAGTGGGGCCCTAATAATTTACATTTGTTCTGCCCCTGGCCGCTGTTTCAAGAGCTTGCATTCCTGCCCTAATCAAAATTGGGGCCCCGAAACAATTTCATCTTACAGCAGTGCTCCTCATTGCATAAAGAAATGTAAATCAAAAAAAGAAGTATTGTGCGTCGGTGCTTATGTAAAATAAGGGGAGATGGATCTTTGTCTGGATGGATTCAATGTAGCAAACCTCCAGCTGTGAGAGATAGGCTGGTTCATAGAAGATTTTTTAGATGAATGCAGGCCTGGGGTATGAAAGCTTTCCCTTTAAAGACTGCATAGGGAGAGGACAGTGTTATGTGGAAGGGGGGGACACTTGGACCCAGCATGAACAGTAAAGGGGGGGGATTTCTTAGTTAAGAAACCCCCAGTGGGGGGGAAAAGAAAAACCCCTGGATTTCAGGAAGGAGAGCATCAAGCTTCAAGAGAAAAGCCCAATGAAAAAGAAAAAATCCCCTTTAAGTGGACAAAAAAATGACTCTTTTACATGGCAGATGTTTTAAAACACAATTAAAGGAAGAAAGACTCGAAATGATTAAGAAAGAAATTGTTGTTTCCCCATTAATCTGGAATGGTTAAAAAGGTTTTACCCAATAATTTTTGTTCATCATGTACAGAAAGAAAATTTTTACTAGTTAATAGTTACATAGTTTGTGGGCCGAAAAAAAAACATAGTCCACCCGTTCAGCCTTTGCAAAAAGTGTTGTAAGTGTTAAAGGTTAATCCAGGGAAGGAAAAAAACCCCCATGGGGTAAAACCCCCCAATTGCCCCATGTTGGGAAAAAATTCCTTTCCTGCTCATTGGAAATCGGAAAAAATCCCGGGAATGAACGACCCCTCTCCGAACCCTAGTCATTTTAACTTATTATATTAATCTAGAAAATGTATACAGCCCCTTCCCCGGAGCCGGTATTAGAATTGTTAAAATTTTTTACTTTTAGAAATGATCCGCCCCTTCTCCAAAATCATGTCACTAAAACTTGTTATATTATCATGCCCAAAAAATGACCCCAAACCCCTTCTTGAACTCTGTTAGTGAATTACATGACAAATTTCCTTGGAAAGAGGTTCCAAGTCTAACCGCTCTACAGTAAAGAACCCCTTTCTATGTTTTGTAGAAACTTTTTTCCCGCCATAGAGGAGCCCCCCTTGTTTAGTCAGTCTGGGTATAAAAAAAATCTTTAGCGAGATCTCTATTTTGGCCCTTTAAATATTTTAAAAACATATTTTTTTGTCCCCCTGAAGCCATCTTTTTTAAACTAAATAACCCAAACCCTTGCAAATCTTTCGGGGTTTGCAGTTCAGCAGTTTTTTTTTTTTTGTTTGCCCCCCTTTGTACCTTTTTTAAAGCTCTAAAATGTTTTCCTGGCATGGTGCCAATACTGTACAAATATTCCTGTGTGGTTAACCAGTGATTGTTGGGGGAGAATAATGTTCCTCATGGCATTTCCCCCCTTTTACTAAAACCATGTTTATTAGCCTTGCCTGCTGTGCCTGACACTGGCTGCTACAGTTAAGTGTTGTCCATAGGTTTCCCCAAGTTTTCTGCATTTTTTCCCAGTTTTTTTTCCTTTTAAAACATGCAATCATGTAATGGTTTTTTCCTCCCCATGTGAAAAAACTTTCATTTTCGTTTTAAAACCCTTATTGCCACTTCCTGCCCGGGCCTTTCAAACCTACCCAGTCCCTTTGTTTTTATTATTTCCTCCATTGTGTGAATTATTTAATGCTTAGTATCAACTGCAAAGACGTATTCTACTGTGCAATCCTGTGTAAGACATTTTTGAAAATATTAAACGGATGGGCCAATATGGCCCCGTGGTACCCCCAGTTAACAGGGATCCAGTCTGAGTTGCCCGTTAATTACCACCCTTTGTTTTCTTCAGGGAGCCCGTTGCTTTCCCACTTTTCCCACCTTTTTCCCCGTCCAAGCATTTTCATTTTATACCCCAATTTTTATGTGGAACAGTATAAATGATTTGAAAAATCAAAAATATGACATCCAGTGCCTCCCCGATAATTATAAATTATACATTTATTTTTATTTAGATAGCCGGATAGCATTCCTTTGAAAACCTTCAAACTTTTACCCCAACAAGGTTTTGGGTTCCGGCCTATAGTTTCCTGGATCCTTTTTGACCCCTTTTTTAATATTGGACCCCATTTGCTTTGCGCCCAAACCCTTTGAACTCCCCGTTTTTTATAGTCCCATAAATATTAAGAATGGGGCCTATTTCAATTATTAACTCCCCTTGGAACCCCGGGGGGTAAACCCCTCAGGGCCTGGGGAATTGTTATTTTAAGTTTAAGGGGGCGCACTTTTCCTGGGTTGACAAGGAAACATTTAAGTTGGATTTTATCCTCCCTTTGCCATCAGAGGAAAAACTTCTTCCTCGGTAAATCAGTGGGAAGAATGTTTAAAAGGTTTGCTTTTTTCTATCGCCCTCTATAGTCTCTCCTCAGAATTTTTTAAGGGCCAACACTTTCTTTTTTATCTTTTTCTATTTTTTAGTTAAAAAATATTTTGGGGTTAGTGTTGCTTTCTATGGGAATACGTTTCTGTTCCAGCTTTGTGCCTTAATCATTTTTTTTAATTTTTTTTTTTTCCTTTACTTTTAGTGCCTCTTCATGCCCTCCCGTTTTAGTGTGAAACGTTTCTTTTTTTTTTTTAGTGCTTCCTTAATCTCTGTTGCTCCCCATTGGGTTTTTCCCGTTTCTAAATTTTTTTTTTTAACCATTGGTATGTAACCCGCCGTGGTGCTAAATTTTTTTTAAGTCTTCTTTATTTTTTGTTCTGCATTTTTAAAACCTTGTCCCAGTCAAAACGGGTTTTTGGGCCCCTCTAAGCGGATAAAATTAGCCTTCCTCAAATTGTGTTTTGTGGCCCATGCAAAAAGCTTATTTAAGGTAAATGGAAGTTTATTATATTATGGTCAATTTCCAGGTGCCCTACAACCTGAATTTTTACTTGTCAGGTCTATTTTTAATATTAAGTCTAGAAGGGCCTTTCCCCTGTCGGTTCCTGCACCCCTTTTGGGGAAAAGGGAATTATCTTTATTTTGGGAAGAAACATGTTTCTTTTTGGACTACGGGTTTAGATTCCCCAATTTTTTGTCTGTGTGTTAAAATTGCCAAAAATAAAAACCTCATTTGATTAGATCTTCATCTATTTGCTGAGGGCATATTTCTATGGGTTCTGTTATATTTGGGGGGGATATGCAGATCATTTAGAATTATTCACTGTTTTTACCCCAGTTATTTCCCATAAATTCCCACCATGCTCATTACCCCGTACCTATATTCTGCGTGTGGGTCGACAGGGTTTTTTCATGAGCAGACACTCCCCCCTTCCCCTGTTTACAGTCACTTTTAAAAACGACTTTAATTCGCGTTAACCTCCCGTCGTAGCTCTGTCCAGCCATGTCTCAGTTTTCCCCCCTTGTCTTTTTTTTGTCTGCAATTAATATTCTGTTCATTTATTTTTTTGGTCAATCCCGCTTGGTCAGATGAAAATTTGGATTTTTCAGTTTTTATTCATTTCTCCCTATTCTTTTTAACTATTGCTACACCCCCTCCCTCCACTCCACCTCCTGATATATTACTAATTCCCAGCTCTCTAATTTCACTATCTTGCATGCTATATGTGTAGTTTCCCTCCCCCCCAGTCCCTAGTTTAAATATTCCCCCAGCTTCCTCGCCATTTTGTCCCCCAATACAGCTGCACCCTCCCCATATAAGAAATATTATTCGCAAATGGAAACCATTCAAGACAGTTGGCAATCTTACCAGAAATATATGCCCCAGAATATTCATCCCAAGGTAAAATTGTGCAATGCTCAAGAGGAATTGCAAAAAATATCAGACTTTACAGAACTCAGTTAATGTCACGGTCCATGCTGCAGTCCCCGCTCTGGATCTTGGACATACCTGTGTTCTGTTTGCAGCCTCCGTCCCCTCCGCTTGTCTGTACTCACCTGTCCTCGCTCCTGCTCCAGTACTCATTTCTGCCAGAATCCTGCCTTTGCATGTGCCCTTATTAGGGAACGCATATGCCAGTTCGCTAAGATTTAAAGAGACAGTACACATTTTCCTGGCTAATGACCTTTGACCACCTGGGACTTAAGGAAATTCATGCCTCTGTTCTGGCTCAATTTGTAGATGTTCCTGCATTGCTCATAACCTCTGGTTGCTGTCTGGTTACCTGTTTTTATTGATGTCCTGGTTCCTGCAATACACCAGTCTGTTCTTGCACTGCTGTTCCCTGCCGTTACACCAGCCTGTTACCTGTACTGCTGCTACCTGCCACCTTGTCAGTTTGCTACCAGTCTGCTACTATCTACAGTTCCACCTGCCTGTGACCTGGCCACCTCTGCCTGTTCCCGTTGTCATACAGCCTGCACTTTGGCTGTCACTGCGAGTAGCCATGTCAGGAGTAACAAGTCCATCTGGTCTTGCAGCAGGCTCTGGTGAATACTGGGGGCTCTTTAGACTCCTGTCCCTGGCTTGGACTGCATCTACATCACAGTGACCCAGGGGATCCACATATACCTGGCTTCAACCGTAACAGTACAACCTGAACATGGATCCCGCCAAGGTGACGCTGCCTCACATCCAGAACATCGCAACCATTGTATCCCGTCATAGCGCTCTTCTGGAGTAACTTTTTTAGATAATCCAGTCCTTTACTGCCTGTCTCACTGAGGCTACATCTAAACCTGCACCTGCAGTAACTCTGACTCCTGTTGCCAATGCCAGTACCAGCCTGCATCTTCCACTGCCTACTCATTACAATGGTGACCCCCAAAACATGTCGAGGGTTTCTTAATCAGTGTACCATCCATTTTGAGGTACTGGCACACCAGTTCCTGTCTGATCGAGTCAACGTGGTTTTCATCAACTGCCTGCTCTCAGGTGAAGCCTTGGCCTGGGCCTTACCCCTCTTGGAACGGTGGGATCCACTGGCCGTGGATCTTCTGGAATTTTTATGTGCCTTCCAGAAAGTTTTTGAACAGCCTGGGTGCATTATCTCTGCTGCTTCTTCAGACAAGGCAATTCCATAGTGGGCCAATACGCCATTCAGTTTCGCACATTGATCTCTCAGCTCACCTGGTGACAGCCTTGTGGGAGGCCCTTGCCAGGTGTATCAAGGATGAGCTGGCTGGTCGTGACCTTCTATCTACTCTGGACGACCTCATCGTTCTAGCTACCAGGATTGATATTCGTTTTTCAAGAGATAGTTGGAGCTTCGCCAGCAGAAATGGTCTTCCCGGCCTCGCAGTCTTCCTTGCCTTGCACCAATTTTCCCAAGTCTCCTTCACCTGGCACCCGCGTTTCCTCAAGATGAACCTATGCTGGTGGACCTTGTTCATATTACACATGAGGAATGCACTCGCCGATGCAGTCTGAACTTGTGCCTGTACTGGGGCAGTGCCAAGCACTTCTTAAAAAACTGCCCAGTTCACCCAACTGTGCCCTGTAAACCCCCTTGTCTAGGTCTAGTGGGTGAGGAAACTCTGGGTGAAGATTTCTCTGTCCCTCTTTTGACCACTCCAGTCACCCTCAATTTTGCTTCTTGTTACTAATTCCTTGCCCCTGCCCTTCTGGTCTCCATTTCCACTTAGAACTTTATCATTCCATCTCTGGTTTCAAAGTACCGCCTGAATATCTTACATCTAGAAAAGCCTCTGCATATCTCCTCCATCAACAGGGAGATTCTGAAAGAACCTGTTCTGTTCCGTACCAAGCCACTGTCTCTACAGGAGGTCCCACAAGAAGAACATGTTGCCTTGTCCCTCTGCTACAGTTCACCTGGATCTCGCGTGGTTTCAGCTGCACGCTTCTGTATTGGATTGGAAAATGGTTGGGGTTATCCATTGGGGCCAGCAATGCCACTCACGCTGCTATGCTGCCCATCTGGTGCAATGTAAATCTTTATGCATCATTCTATGCTAATTTTTCTTAATTATAAGTAAATCATATACAATATGAATAATTCCTTAATAACAAACCTAATTTGTTGCTATAATTTTTGTTTTCTCATTCTCACTTTCCAAGAACTATAACTTTTAAAAGTTTTCTATTAACGTGTAGTTTTAATAGTTAAATGTAATGTACTATGTAATTTATTGAGAACCCCTCCAAAAATTATTTGTAGGGAGAAAAAAGGCAAGGGGAAGGGGAAAAAAGGCAAAATCGTTCCGTTGTTTTTCGGTTTTGTCACTGTGCAGTATGAATGACATGTTGACTTTATTCTGCAGGTCAATACGATTATAGTTACATTTAATTTGTAGAATTTTTGTTAGCTGTTGTAGAGCTTGTATTGTATGGTGCTAGTTTTTATTGGTGCTATTTTAGGGTATATTTACTTTATATAACTTTTTTTCTGGGAGGAGAGATGACCTAAGAAGGAGGAATTTTGGCATTTTTTTTGTGCTATCACTGTAAGGAATGAGTAACATATTTTAATTTATAGAATGAAAATACCAATAATGTTTAGTGTTATCTATTTATTTATTTATTTAATTATTTTTATGGTAGTAGAAAAAGTTTAATTATTTTTAACACTTTTTATGTTGTTTTTTTTTAAAGAAAAACTTTTTTTTACTTTTTTACTTTTACTTTATGTCTCCATAGGATAATTGAAAATAACCTTTGTGGAAAACTGCTATGACAGTTTTTCATGAAGTTTCTTGAGCTACAGCCAGAAATAGATACAAAAAGGCTCATTCCATTTGAACCAAATCCAGACTGTTTAAAACAAAACATGCTAAAAACACCCTAAGGTTATGTTCACACGACTTGCTGGATCCTATTTTGGATCCGTTTTTAGATGCGTGTTTGATCCGGGTTTCAATATAAAACACGACTCAGCATTTGGACTATAAATCTTCCTAATGCATCTTTCGGAACCATTCAAAACATTTTGTCAATTCCGAAAGATGCAGCATACACCCTATTTAAAACTATATGGTGCCTTTCTGCTATAGCCAAAATGCAGCCAAACATGCACCGGCATGTTTGTTGAGATATATGTGTGGGATAGTGGAACAGCCTCCCTGTGTTTTCCAAGTAAAATCCCATGCATGACAGTTGTGAAATATTTATTTGTATTCTACTGTTTGCCCACAAGATGTCGCTATGTCCAGTTTCCAGTATATGCAAATGAGGGACATGTAGCAGCCGTTTTAGAAGCTGCTAGAAACTCAGAGAAGAACTGACAGGGACAGTTGAGCTAAAGGAGCCAGGATTCACAGTCATTCCAGGGACAAAGGAGAGCCTGCCTGTCTTCACAGACGCCATCATAGAGAGAGAGAGAGAACTCCTGGATAAGAAGGACAAGCTACCAGGATAGCGAGGACTGTCTGCAGCCGGACCATCCATCCCATCCATCTGCACCTGAGGACAGGGATTGCCGGCCATCTTTAAGGTACCTCAGCGAATGCGTGCACGCCAACGAGTTCAGGACTGTGAGAAGGCCTGATATGAGTTTAGTTAGTTTAGGCTCAGTTACAGGCCAAAGGAGGGTTTCCCAAATACATCCTCCTGTTTAGGACTTGGAGAGTTTGCTATCGCCCCATTAGCTACTTGAACCGGTTCATCTGTGAGGGAAAGTTTGTGTCACGTGTGTTTGGGAGGGAAGTGGGTAAATCATTTAAGCTGTGTAAGCTGCTGTGCTGCACCACGAGCCCCTGCAACCGCCACCACACACAATTGTTCCCGTTGGTGATTACGGTATTAAGAAGGTAAGGGGTTATCGGCCTTTCCGAACCCCACGATTAGCTAAAGTTACCGGGCATCCAGAGAGTACACTTCTGGCGGCGCGCTGTGCAGCACAGGGGTCCGGGATACGTATTTGTAAATTTGTGTTTGGGTGATCTGTTCACCATCTTGTACCAGAAAATTCAGTAAAACAAACCGTTGTTGAGCTGGTGTTGGAGTCGTGTTCTTTGTCCGTGACTTCGCTGTATTCCGGTAAACCTGCCCTCGGAACACGGCTTACATATGCAGTGTTTTTGGATGTGTTTTTCAAATCCAAAACCGGATGCAACATACTGTTTGAACATACCCTTAAACAGCTTTGTTTTTCAAAAAACACTGTGTGGAAACTACCTTTAGGATTGTCAAAGATCAGTTAATGATATATAGGTATAAGATGATACGTGGATAGATAGATAGATAGATAGATAGATAGATAGATAGATAGATAGATAGATATGTATGTAACTTTTTTTATTAATTAATAAGTACATTTACAAGTATAAGATCAATAATATCTGTCCTAAAAAATCTGCACCATATATCACATATCCATATTGAAGATACCATATACAATTTTCTCTTTGTTTCTTATTCTCTCTCACACAATGGAATTATTTTTGATGCATACCCCTTTAACTTCCTCAAGCGTCTTCTTATGCCTCCATTTGCTGCCATATGTTTGTTGACTCTTTGAATTTACATTACCAATAAACTTCTCTTTTCCTCTGCGTCAATAACACTGAGCACAAAGTCCTTAAGGGAAATGCAAGCAATTATGGATCACAGTTTTATTGCCTATATGCAAGAGATGACATTGTAGTATGCAGATGGTTGGAGTGAGGGTATTGACTTTGTTGTTTCATTAGCCAATGGTATACGGGAAAATGAAGGCTAACAAAACCATCAAGTGGGACATTGTAAAGAACTGTAAAACATAATTGCCATACCTATAAAATTGACTTTCTCCCTTGTACGAAACAATGCAACAAAAAGCAGCACAGATTGTTTTATTTTTTTCTTGGAAAAAGGAGGGGGTCACAGATTTGTAAATCACAGCATTATATTGATCTTGTTCTACCACTGAATTATACGCCTCATTATTATTTATAAAGACTGTTGGCAGTCAAGGAAGCATCTAATCTCGAACTAAAAGGGATTCTTGTGTATTGTATATGGCCACAAGGGTTATATACCATTCATATTTCCTAGTTGTGTCATGTTCTTATCAGCTTGTTATACATATAAGGTCATTGAGAGCAAAAATTATCCCTAAAAATCCTGACTTTAACATGTTCATTAATTGTATTTGTTAAGCTCTCTCATGGAGGGAGTGGGGTTACAATGATGAGTTTAATTGGTTGGGATTAAAGGGGCCCCTTTTTCATTATTGCTTAACTGGGGGCAAAAGTAAATAGGGATTATTGCCAAATACATTGCTGTTTTGATTTAACTGTTCTTCAGAGCTACAGCAGATCGTATCTCCTGCTTTTGTACACAAGCTTACCTAGGTTACCTACCACATCTTTTAGCCTTTACAGGCTGCAGCAGTGGCTGGGATGGTGATGTCACTCCCTGCTGTGTTCCTCCTCTTGAACGGTAGCTTATTTACATTACTTACTGACAAACTTTAATGGAAGATGGCAGCAGATATTTATCAACAATTTCTCAGTACATTTGTCTATTATGTCCATACACTTGCCTTATGCTGAAAAACAGCCCTACACCATGATGTTCCCACCTCCAAAAAAACCCGTTGCAGGGGTTTTTTGGGGTGATATGCAGATTTTTGGTTTCCCAAATGGTGTTTATTATGGCACCCAAAATTTATTTTGGTTCATCAGACAGACTACATACCCCCAGTTTTGCAAGTTGTCTAAATGTTACTTATTGTTTTACTTAAAAACAATTGTTGCTGATTCTTTCCCTAATGTAGCTTTTTTTTTTTTTTTTGTTTCTTTTTTCTTTTTTTTTTTTTTTTTTTTTTATTTTTTTTTTTTTTTTTTTTTTTTTTTTTTTTTTTTTTTTTTTTTTTTTTATGTTTGTTGTGTGGACCTTGGTAAAAAGACACCTTTTTTTTTGGCCACATTGAACCAGCTGTATTTTTTTTATAAATGCTTTCTAATTACTGATAGATTTCAGCTGGTGTCATGACTTTTCTTTACTTCTTGCACCTTTTGTTATGCATTCAATACCATTTCCCTGTGTCATTTCTCATTATTACACATAATTTATGGACATCCATGGTTTAGTTTCTTTGCCTGGCTGGATTGGATGGGTTGTTACTGACATTAGATAGACAGACAGACAGACAGACAGACAGACAGATAGATAGATAGATAGATAGATAGATAGATAGATAGATAGATAGATAGATAGATAGATAAAACTGCATATATAGATATAAATGCTAATAATCAGAGTCTGCCTTCCTTGACATTATATAGAAATACTTTTGCACATCAAACGCTTGGATAGACTTGTTAAATATTTTACATTAAGTAAGAAAGTGTTAAAATATTAACTGCTGTTCTTAATGTAGGTCATTGGCATCAACAGGGAGTGGGCACAGACTGCACTAAAGCTGGGCGCTGACTGCACTATGCATACTTTTGTTAACTCAAGTAGCAATAAAGAATAAGTTGTACATTTAAATAAATACATCAGTATTTATTAACATGTTTAGAATTACAAAAAAATATTAACTTTGCTGAATAATCCCAACAGAGCTCTCAAATAAGATAATGTTCTTGCTTCCATGTAGCCTATTCTACAATAAGTCATCGCTTAATGAATGTTTATTGTTCCCTAGCAACCTAAAGCACTTTTTCCACAATGTTGAATGTTTAACGTATATTAAAGGGAACCTGTCACATTGAACATGATATCTGATCAGCGGGCAGCATGTTACAGAGCAGAAATACCCAAGCACGTTGATATATTGTTCTGTGAAGAAAGATTCAGCAGAATGTATTTTTCATTCATTTAAATCCCTGCCTATTCTTGGTTAAAGAGTCCTAAAGGCGGGGTATTCAGCGATTGACAGTTTGCCTCGTATGGGTGTGCATATATAGATACACTGATAAGAACACCCACTGGACTACTTTACTCATAATAAGCAGGAATTTAAATGAATAAAATATTAAATCTTTCCTCACAGAAGAACATATCAATCTGCTGAGCTCTTCTTGCTCTATAACATGCATTTTTTTCATTTTTAATCTCCTCATTCATGAATTTGTGCATTAACACAAATAAATCTTGCTTATGTAGAACTATTTGTAATTTCTATTTTTACCATTATTTTAGAAAACCTCTTTTTTTCAATTATGCATACTAATATTTGTACATAGAAACTGCATATACACTCTTACAGGCATCTAACCTTTGTTGGATTCCATGCTGTCTCCATACTGAGGCAAGTCCAAAGATTGTCATTTTTCCTGATCCTAGCAGTCTAAGCAGGAACATGGATTTGCAGTAGCAGATTATAATATAATTATTTTGGATGGCCACCTGTGGCCCAAGGCTCCCTAAGGACCCATGACCTCCTGACCTCCCATTAAATGTTTATTTCCTGGCAGGTTGCTCTTATACTTGTAAGCAGGATTCAATGCCTGTTTAGTGCCCATTTGACAGGTATTGCAATGTTTGTGTCCTTTTGTGACAGAAAGGTGGTAAAGTGTCAGTAAGTTGCACAAGTGTCCATGTGATTGCATTAACATTGAAATATGTTAAGGTGTTTGTCATACTGTAATGATGAGGTTCACAATAATTAGCTTTTATTGTGTAGGAAAAGGTAAATGAATACTGTTACCAAATACATTGCTGTTTTGATTTTACTTTGTCCAGGAGATAAAGAAGATTTTAGCTCTGTGAAACAGTGTGGTGAGATAAAACTTTTAACAATGGATTCAATTTGAATTCCACCTTAAATTGCTTGTTAAAATCCTTGTGCAGTCGAATGGACATTTACTTGAATGTCCAGTCCACGTTGTAATTCACATAGTGAACTACAGTGCAGATTTTCCACAGCACAAATTTAAAATCTGCGGGCTGGAAAAAAAAAAAAAGAGAATGAGCATGTTCATTCTTTTGAGCGGATTCTCATCGGATCCTGCTTGGAAGGGAGGGACACAGATTAGCTCCACTGGAATAAAGCTCACTGCGTTCAAACCAGAAGTATAAAATGCCTCCATTAAGTTAAAATTTTCGGCAGCAATCCAAGGTGTCACCTGTTTTCTGTCTGATATGTGAACTTGCCCTTAGGCAGCAATTGACTACTTAACAAAAACTTGCCTGGCCTTTGATCTCTCTTCTTTTCTATTCCTCCTGGCTGTAACTGTAAAACATTAGAGCAGCACCTGCTGTTTCGAATGGGGATGGGCAATCTGGGCACACTTATGTCAAGTATATCAAAAAGGTTTTCGAAATTTCTCAGAAAACTTTATTTAGTAGGAGCATACATAAAGAAAAGGAGGTCACTTAAAAAAAAAAAAAATCTTTATTTTCCCCCCCTCTTGGTATGTGATTCCCTTTCCATCAACTGTAGAAGAAAAGGGCAACAAGACCAAAAGTTTTTAATTCCCCTTATTTGTTAATACCTAATCAGACTTGTACCACCCATGGAGTCACAAGCTATAGACAATGCTACAACTGATATTAGGAAGAATTATTAAGATTATTTGCTTATCTTAATGCAAAAAGTACTGAATTCTGATCACCAGAATGGAGTCGGGAAGGAATTTTGTTTTGTAAAATGGACAATTGGCTTCTATCTTATAGGGGTTTTTGCCTTTCTCTGGATCAACACTGTAGCACAATAGGCTTGATGAACTTGATGGACGTCTGTCTTTTTTCGGCCTTACAAACTATGTAACTATGTAAGATGTCACCATTTTATCATGAAGCATGACTCTAAATTTGGTACCTTTTTGACTGTTCATCTTACAGTTAAATCTATTCCAATTACGAGCTGACTTAGATTTTTGCTATAATTTATATTGGTTTCTGGCATATCTCACTCAACTAATCAAATTAAAGCGCCTACTCTATATATGATATGCTACATATTTTTTGAAAGACAGCTATTTTCTAAAATTGCCTTGTATTATAGAATATATTGCCAAACTTTGATAACACAAATTACCATATAAAAGTAAGTACACTAATTATTTTGTTTGATGTGCTTTGATGGAAATGTATAAGAACTCTGTAATATATCGAAAATGTATTTCACATGAGCGATAAGAGTAGATTGTATTACATCTCCATATCCTTATTTTATATTATTAGCTTTGAGTTTTTGAATCATCATTTCAGTCAAATATGCAGTAGTACTAAACGTTACAAAGGGTTGCTGCAGCACTGGGTAATTTTAAGAATATAGTTGGAAAATCCTTATATAAGTATTTACAAATATTGTTTGGGGATAGTTTGCCAGATGGGGAAGTCAGATGGAATTTGAAGCAATATAATAACAGTACATTAATGTAATTTTTTACATTTACAAATACACCTACCTATCCATATCTTCTCCCCATCCTTGGTTGAACGTAATAGACATATGTCTTTCTTCTATATTAAGAATATTCAAAACAGAGGATACAAAAAAGTCAGAAAATAGTGTGCCAAGCTCAGAAGTATGATCCAAATCCTTCTAATATCCAAAAATATGAAAAAGCAGCACCACCACAATATAAAAAGTCCATACAAGCAACGTTTCAACTCCTCCATGGAGCAAGCAAGTGTGTTCAGAATAAGCATATCCGTATATACAAGTGTGCAATTACATAATTAAGACATACAATTACATGATTAAGAAGTGATTAAAAATAGAATACAAAAATGCTTAAATGATAATACATCAAACAATGCAAAAAAGTGACATTAAAAGTGCAATGTTATACTAATCATAAACAAACAATAATCATCAGTTACACTATAATACAGAATTCAACAAAAACAGTCAATGATTAACAGTGTGTTAATAAACAATCACATACAGCTGCAGGCATAAGCTTACCCCACTCTAGATCGCATACTATCCCGGCATCCAGTGACAAGCACTGCGCCAACTCAAAAAATCACATGGTCAAAACAGACCAATCATCATGCATATGATACACACTATTGCCGGCCAGTATCTACAACCGGGAAAACAGCGCAATCCACGCATGCGCACTAAAGGACTGAGAGCTCTGACGGCCATGTCACATCAGGGCAGAACAAGCCAGTCTCTCATCACTTTGTAAAGGATGTAATTCAAGCTAATATAAAACGACTAAGGCTAGGTTCACACGGTTTAGTTGCGGGTCGTAATTACGTCCCGCAATTACGCCGTGTGGCCGGGAGCGGGTGCGAGGAGCTGGCACGTCGCCGGCCCATAGACTTTCATTACCAGTGCCGCGTATACGCCGCTACTAAATGACATGTCACTTATCTCCCCCCTCGGCGGATTCGCCGAGCAGGGAGAAGAGACGTAATCCATAGTTCTCTATGAGAACTATGGATTACTGTAATGACTGGGACGTTTTCAGCCCATAATTTGCGCACTCTGGCGCGTAATTACGGACTGAAATACATCCAGTTTTAAGCCGTGTGAACATGGCCTAATACTATAGATGGCTTAACATAACACACTATAGGTCCCCACTAGATGGTGCAGATTAACCACATCTATGTGGCAAAAGCACCCATCTCAAAGTGCTTTTTTCATATTTTTGGATATTAGAAGGATTTGAGTCTTTCTTCTATATTAGTTATGTAATAAGTTTGTAGGTTTGCCATTGGTGAATCTAAGCTTAATTGTAGTGGTCTTTTTTAGATATCCCATTGTTAAAAGGATTTTCTCCCACACGAATTAGCTTTAAACATGTAGGCAAAGGTAAATACAGACTATTACCACATTGCTGTTCTGGTTTTGCTTTGTTTAGGATATAGAGGAGATTTCAAATGCTGCTCATGTACATAGGTTCAGAGGCGTAGCTAAAGACTCATAGGCCAAGGTGCAAAACTTCAGTTCACTATTTTCTAACAAGAGGTTCCTTACTTGGCGTGACTGATATCTGCAGTGCAGCGTGCCATGGAAAATTATTTTGACTTAATGAGATTGTCCAATAGAAGAAAATTAATTTGAAATATTAATTTAAAATTGGACCGGGCAGCAGAAAAAAAGAAACTCAAGATATACAGCCAAAGCGTCTGTCCAACACTTGCCTCCTCCACCCCCCCAAAAAAAATCTTTGTGGGATGAACAGAAAAAACAATTCAATTGTGCCTTTGTTTTTTAGATTTAGCTTTTGTAGGAGTTTACACTGAAAAGTTTAATTGACATGTACTGAAAAAGGTCTACATTATCACCGCATGTCACCACTATATGCAGTAACTAGTACCATCATACTGTTACTGACCAAACCAATATACTAAGACCATTATTACCAATAACAACGATATACAAAGACCAAGTAATACCCCACATATCACCACCATATAGTAACTAATACCATCATACTGTTAATGACAAAATCAATATATCAAGACCAATATTAATAACAATATACAAGCACCAAATAATTCCGTCACATCATGACCACATATCACAATCATAAAGAGACTAAATAAAACCATTGTACTGTTACTGAATATAAACCGTTACACTAAGACCTCTGGTCGATAACACAGTACACAGGCTCTGTAGACTGTATATTACCACCATATACTGACCATTTAGTGGTATATACCAGTTGTACACAGGTTCTACAGCCATATAAGTGATTACAGTGCAGTTACATTTAGGGACTCACAGGTGATGTCTTACCCGATGTTGTTCTATTGTCTTTAACTTCTCCATCTGGTCCAGACCATCATGATGTATTCTCTGATGGTAGTCATCTCTTTCACTTTTTTTCTCCGTGCTGTGCAGATCGCCATGATGACTCGTTTTTTGCAGAATTTAATAAAACAAACACATTAGACTCCTAATTTTTCCAGCACTTCCCTCCCAATTCTTAGTTCAGTACAAACTTCCCATTCAAAGTTCCCCAAATGGTAATAACCCCAACCAGTGAAGTGCCCCCAGTCGCTTATAGGGCCCTCAGTATGTATGAACACCCCATATATTAGGCAACCCCCCAAATTAGGCAGGCAGATAGGTAGATGCTCCTTTTAGTTAGATTAGACCCTAAAAATTAGTCAGATAAGTGACCCCTTGGATATAGGGTTTCCCTCAATAGGTAGGTATATAGGGCCCCACAATAGATAGATACATAGTGTGTGTTCACCAGTAGATAGGTTAGTATTTAGGGTAGGTAGGTATATAAGGTTCCCCCAAAAAGTAGGTAAATAGGCCCCCCAAGAGGACAGTAGGTATACAGGGTCTTTCCAATAGGCAAGTATACAAGGTTCCCCAAGTAGATAGGTATAAAGCCCCCCATTAATTAGCTACATAGTAGAAAGTAGTATTTAGGGTGCCCCCAATAGGTAGGTAGATACATAGGCCCCCCCAGTAAATAGGTTGGTATATAGGGCCACCCAGTTGGTAGGTATATAGGGCCCCCTAGTAGGTAGATAGATATATAGGGCCCCCTTTAGTAGGTTGGTTTATAGAGCCCACCAGCAGATAAGTAGGCACATAGCCAACCTAGTTGGCAGGTAGGTATATAGGCCTCTCCTAATAGACAGATAGGTATATAGGTCCTCCTTAAGTTGGTATACAGGGCCCCTTCTAGTAGGTTAGACCCCCAGTAGATAAGAAGGTAAATACGCCCCCTATTTGGTAGGTATATAGATCTCCCCAGTAGGTAGGTGGTGATATAGGGCCATTAGGTATACAGGGCCCCTTTAGTAGATCGATACATAGGGCCCCCTTTAGTGGATATATATATATATATATATATATATATATATATATATAGGGCTAGCCACTAGGTATATAGGGCCCACTTTAATGGATAGGTATATAGGGCTAGTCAGTAGGTATGTAGGGCCCTCTTTAGAGGATAGATGTATAGGGCGTCAGTAGGTATATAGGGTCCCCTTTAGTGGATAGATATATAGGGATAGTCAGTAGGTATACAGGGCCCTAGATAGTAAATAAATATAGGCAGTCCCCGGGTTATGAAACAGGATAGGGACTGTAGGTTTGTTCTTAAGCTAAATTTGTATGTAAGTAGGAACAGGTAAATTCATTAAATGCAACTCTCACCTCACTTTCTGACTCTCATGTGTTGTTGTGGCATTCTGGCACTTCTAGTTCCACAGCTGCTAGCCACTTTGAAACATGGAACTACAAGTGCCAGCATGCCACCAGAGCACATGTTAAACATATGTACTTATCAGCACCCATAAAACTAGTACATGTGGGGATCCACAACTGCAAATGGCAGCATGTAACACATATACTTATTGTATGCAGTAAAGTACTTCACATTGGAAGTGGCCAGGGAGGAGTTGGGGGGAACCAGGAAAAGTAAAAACAGACCTGGCATGCAAGGGCCAACAGCACAAGACCAGATTGCCTTGAGGGAGAGCTATTGTGCCAGTCTGAAGATGGAGCTTCCCAGCATTGGTCGGGAGGAAGGTAAAAAGGAGCTGCTGTGCTGTGCTGGCCAGAAGACACAGTGGACAGAGGAAGGATTATGACATTCCAATGTTATTATGGGGTGTGACTGAGTATGTGATGTCAGCACACTGAGCCACACACCATGAGTCTCCGTTTGTAACAGCTTAGACGAATGTAAGTCAGAATGTTGTAAGTAGGGGACTGCCTGTATATAGGACTAGTCAGTATGCATATAGGGCCCCTTTAGTGGGGATATATATACATACTATATATATATACACATATATATATATATATATATATATATAGCCCCCTCTAGTAGGTAGGTATACAGCGTCCTCATCAAAAATAAAAAATTTAACACTCCCCTTTCCCCAGTTTCTCCGAACACTTCTTTTGGAATCCAGGCCAGCAGTGTGACATCATCACACCGCCTGCTATGGACGCCGCTTCTGCCGCGTACCGGATCATAAGCCTGGAAATAGGCTTGTGGCCTTGTGACATCATCGCATTGCACCTGTGCTGTTGCCTATAACAGTCCACAAGCCTATTACTGAGGGCTCAACGGCCAGGACTGGAGGATCTCAGCTGTTGTGTCTGCCGGCCGGAGGTTTGCTGAATTGCTGGGTTTATGTGACCCAGCGATGCAGCTGTGTAGCTACACCACTGCATAGGTTTCTCTAGGTTACTGACCACCTCTCTCTGCTCTCATTTCTCATTTCTCCAGCAGCCTTGTGCGACCATGGTGACTCCTGCTGTGTCTTATCAGTAAAGCAGAAGCGTGTTTATCTATGTTAACTGACAATATATATTAATATTTAATATTTGTAGCCTGTAAACTACAGTTTACAAACATCCAGCATTCATCTCACTATAACAGACCCAGCTAGGAATAGCAAAGCTGATATGCCAATCACTGCTATAGAAGCACCCACACCCTAACCAGGAAGTGCGAGTCTGAAACTGGCTCTAGTTCTATGAAACAGCATGGTGAGACAACTATTTAAATATTCAGTCTTGAAATTTTGAGTTAATAGACCTGTGTCCCCTGTTCAAGAAAGAGCTTCTGTTGCTCTGGAGGGTGCAGCATATTGATTTCAATGGGAACTGTCAGTTTTAGCACAGGAATATTCTATGGTCATCTTTCATTTGTGTAAGGCTACCTTCACACCTGCATCGTTATTTCTGTTTTTGTTCTGTAATATTGAAAACCAATACTATGAGCAAGTTTTTCAAAAATGTTTGTTAAACGTTTTTGCTTAATCTGGAAAAGGGTTTGTCTTCACTAAGCGATGGATTTACAGCCTAATAACACACACATCAATAGACTGGAAGATGAATCCCAGAGCTGATAGCTGAAGACAACTGTTTAGTTTGATATGCCTGTTTGATTCCATTTAAGGAGAAATTAGAGGCCCTCTGGGTTTTCCTTGTTAACACACTTAAATCCTAAACAAGATGGCTTTGATAACCTGACATTTTTGGTGAAGTTAAAGAAGGGCAGGGGAATGTTTGTCACTCTTTTCATTACTGTTTCACGGTGGGAGAATTTTCCATCTAAAGGTTTGTGAATGCTGTTAACACTGTTTAATAAGTTAACATAAACTTCACCTTTTAAAAGCGAAGGACAGAGGATGATTTCAAGTTCAGGAGAGTTTGAAAAGTAAATTAAAATAGAAGATTGCCCATAGACAGCAGTGGATAGAAGTAATTATGGAGAATTTGGAAATCAATTTACAACAGGCCTTGTTGTGGCATTTCAGTGACAATATTGGAAAGACTCGTCCATGGTGAAAGAAGATTGGAAAAAAAAAATCTCAGCAGTAAATTATTTCCCAAACAGAAATTCCATTAAAGTTTAAATGGATTTAATTTACTTCATACTGCAGCATTGCTTCAGATATCACCATCATGAATATATTAATAAATCCATGCCACAAACTGTTTAAAGATTCTGAAGCCAATAAACAAAACCTATTGGCAAGAAATCACTAAACAATGCAATGTACCTTCCAATATTTTCTAATTGAAAACCTAGGTTTAGACTTTGCAATCTATAATATTTCATTGGGATACATCATCAGCCTTGGTTATTCTAGAGACAACAATATATTTATAGATAGTGTGGCAGAGCGACCTTAGGCGGTCACATGGTGCTGCCACTAGGTGGCATATGTGTCACCGAGGGCCTGGTCTCGGTGTGGGAAGCTGTAGTTGAGCGGGTGGATGTTCCGGGAAAAGCCAGCCCATAATGGCTGGGCATCAGCTGTATTAGGTATAGGTGTCAGCAACCTAGTGTTGCTGAACGACAACCATTGGCTTCCCCAACCGAGACCAGGCCCTCGTTGACACGTTGCTAGCAGGTCTCCTGACATACGCCACCTAGTGGCAGCACCATGCGTCCGCCTATGGTCACTCTGCCACAATAGATACAAATAGATATCTATAGATAGGTAATATTTGTGTTGCCACTTGAAAGGGGTGATACTCTTTAAGATGATTGCAGTTGTAATAAGAAAGAAACAGTGGCACTAAATGCATGATGGTTACAGTTCACATTGCTTGATGGCCTCAGTATAAATTTTTCTTATACATTGTTACGAAAGAGGAAGTTCACTGCACATAATCTTCTTTTACTAATTACCCACTTGAACACCACAAGTCTCTTAGTTCCCCCAAACCCACTCACTCCACTGGACATTGGTAAACAGGCATCATTCGGTCTCAGGGCAGACAGCATCTCACACTTCACTGCACACTCTAATACAGAGCTTGCAAATCCACAGACCACACAATCATATTGCCCCAGTCTCTCTTCTTTGACTTGGGCGTAGTCATTCATACATTCACCATACATTCATGAATGATAACATGGCTTCCCTGATACACCAATTGTCCTGTGCCATATTGCTACATTTTTAATGGATTACTAATAAAGAAGCGTTTTATCCACTTGCTGGATCAACTTCTTTCATTTGTACACCAATTATCCTGTCTTCACCAGAGCAGCTCCTCATGGGCTGTCCTTCATGCCTTTACTGAGCTCTGTCCCTTCCTCTTTCCTCTGCAGATATTTCTTCAGTGTCCCTTGGTGGTTTGCCTATTCCTGCTTACTGCAATCTATGACATTTATCATTTAGTAGTATTTATCCATCTCAAACATGTAACAATTACATCTGAAAGAACAATCACTGCAAAGTACTCTGGAGTTGCGATCCTGTGTGCCCATTAAAGGACTTTACAGTCAGCAGATACTTTGCATGAAGAAACAAAAGCCCTCCTTACTTAAGAAGCAATTTCACATCTATTTCATATGTGAAGAAATGAAATATCCACTCAGTTTATCGGTTAAAGTGGTATATTTAGAATAATGACACTAGACACAGGAAATGTTTTGATCCTTCTGGACCTTTAGGCTTCCCCATCTGGCTGTTTCAGAGAGTCTGCTCTTCACAGCCAGCTTCAGGATTCAACTTCTCGTTTAGGTTGTACCCTGTTTTCCCCGAAAATAAGACAATGTCTTATATTAATTTTTGCTCCTAAAGACGAGCTAAGACTTATTTTTAGGGGATGTCTTATTTTTCCATGAACAAGAATTCGAAATTTACAATTGAACAAAAATCCACATTTATTAATATATTGTAGTGATTTCATCACAAACATCAGCATAAGCAGCCAAACTCTGAATTGCATAAAACAAAATGCACTATGTCTTGTTTTCAGGGGATGTCTTAGTTTCGGGGAAACCGGGTAGGTGGTTCTACAGCAGTGACTGACATTTCAGCTCTGCTATTCCTAAGTGAGCCAGTTAGAGGACATGACAGAGGGGTTTTAACAGTAGGGTTAAAGATTACAGAGGTCTAAAAGGTTAAAGTGCCAGTGAGAAAAATAAACAAGCTCCTGTGCAGCTAATACTATTAAAGCAGAGAGAGGTGGTCGGAAGCCTTCTGCAAAAAAGTAGGAGATAAGGAGATAAGTGATGAAAAACAGCAATGTGTTTGGTAATAGTCTTTATTAGGACTGTTTAAAGCTACTCAAAGTGATGTAAATGCCACTTCAATCATACACATTGCTAAATTAACCTATGTATAAAGTAACTAAAAAATATTAAATTAAAAATAAAAACATTCTTATAAAGGAAAATGTATGTCTTTTTGTACAATTATATCTTATACATAGTATAGTGAAGTATAGGTTGCACAGATGTTAGTCTGCAAAAAAATGCAGCCACTAATGTACAGTATGTCTTATGTTGTGATATAAAAGTGCAACAAGTTATGGTCTCATTAGGGGTCTAAACATAAAATTGTTGGTTACATAACAAGCCTAATATACAGTAGACTGTAAGCAACCTGCTACCTGAATGTCACTTGTGTTTTGCCATTGAAGGATTACATCATTTACAACGGAATCTATCCACCATCTAACATTTTTGCTCACATTTTTATTGTTTTCTTGCCAATATATATTTATTATATTAGCCGTGCTGGAATTTAGTGACCTTCTTGATTGTTGTCCCTTTACAAACAAAAAGCCTGAGGTGTTAATCTTCTAGCCGGGATTTTTGTTTTACAAAGCTGAATATGCGTCATTTGGAGAAATGAGGATATTAACAGTTGGCCAAACAATCTTTTTACTGGTAATTATGTAAAGCTCTTTACACATGGCTGTATCATGCCTCCATGCAGAAGCTGTATATTTTGTGCCAAGGACAAGATCCAATCTATATTTTACTGTTAAATTGATGGAACTAAAGAACGAGAAGAAAAAGGCTAGTGTGACAGAGACTTAAAGGGGGTTTCTCATTACAAAGATTAGCTTTGAACATGAAGGGACAGTTGAACAGCAAAATCTCAGGGTAACTACTCATTGTTGCTTCTTCTGGATCTCTCTGCAGCGTTTGACACTGTTGGTCACCAACTTCTCCTCACCATGCTCCATGCCATCAGTATCCAGGACACCACTCTCTCTTGGTTCTCTTCCTACCTCTCTGACTGCTCCTTCAGTGTCTCAATTTCCTATTCTAACTCCTCTACTCTTCCTCTTACTGTTGGGGTTCCTTAGGGATCCGTTCTTGGTCCTCTCCTCTTTTCACTCTACACAGCCCCCATTGGACAAACCATCAGCAGATTTGGCTTCCAATACCATCTCTACGCTGATGACACTCAACTATACACATCCTCCCGAGACATCACTCCCGCTCTGCTACAAAACACCAGTGACTGTCTGTCCGCTGTCTCTGACATCATGTCCTCTCTCCATCTGAAACTAAACCTCACTAAAACTGAACTTTTAGTCATCTCACCATCTACTAACCACCCCCACCCTGCTATTTCTCTCTCAGTGTGTGGCACCACCATAACTCCTAGGCAGCAGGCCCGCTGTCTTGGTGTTATACTAGATTCTGATCTGTCCTTCATCCCCTATATCCAATCCCTTGCCCGCTCTTGTCACCTGCACCTCAAGAACATCTCCAGAATCCGTCCTTTTCTCACTGTGGAAACAACTCAAACTCTCATTGTTGCTCTTATTCTTTCTCGTCTTGACTACTGTAACTCCTTGCTTATCGGTCTCCCTCTCTGCAAACTCGCCCCTCTCCAATCTGTCCTGAATGCAGCAGCCAGGCTTGTCTTTCTTTCCAGCCGCTATACTGATGCCTCTACCCTGTGTCAGTCTCTGCACTGGCTGCCTATTCATTACAGAATACAACATAAACTCATCACTCTCACCCATAAGGCTCTCCACAGCGCTGCACCCACCTACATCTCCTCCCTCATCTCTGTCTACCACCCTACCCGCTCTCTCCGCTCTGCTACTGATCTAAGATTACACACCTCACTCATCCGAACCTCCCATGCCCGTCTCCAAGATTTTGCACGTATTGCACCAGTTCTCTGGAACATGTTACCCCATGTGATCAGGCACACTCACAACCCTCACAGTTTTAAGTGCGCTCTGAAAACTCATCTTCTTAGACAAGCCTATCAAGATCCCTAATTGTCAACCCCCCAAATTCTGTCACAGATTCGTCACTTCCTGCACTTTGCCACCTGCAGGCACTTATCTGTATATAGATGTATGGTTGGGATGGCAGGTTCATCCACTTTTTATGTGTACTACTCTATATTTATGTAACATGGCTGGTCCATTGTAAACCAAGCACTTCTCACCCTTTGTTTCACCCATACACCCCCAATAGATTGTCAGCTCTTGCGAGCAGGGCCCTCACACCTCGTGTCTCATTTGTCAGTAGCTTTTTTATAATGTAATGTCTGGTTTGTCTGTGCTTATTTCCTCCTTATTGTAAAGTGATGCGGAATATGTTGGAGCTATATTATGTTTTTTATTATTATTATTATTATTATTAATAAAGAAAAGTGAAATTCATTGGTCAAAATATTTTACTGTAGTCATGAGATGAGACAGATAGTGCGACATGAATGAACAGCGCTGCGCCAGAATTCTGGCCTCAAAAAGCTGTAATAGACTAGTTCTATAGATTTATGAACAGGTGTACTCCAAACTAATGCCCCGGTCTCCCGCCAAAGACACTTTTTAGCGCACCAAAGTTTTGGGGCGTTCTGGAGGCGTGTCGCTAGATACATTTATGATTCTTGTAGATACATTTATGATTTTTGTAGATACATTTATGATTCTTTGACACCAAAACTTTGGCGCAGAACAGTGAGAACAGCCCGACCAGGTTGAAGGTGGTCTGCCTGAGCCAGGCTTGTCGTATTGGCACTAGACTGCACCTGTACATATGACCTGCAGAAGAACAGCTTCATACATTCTGGCGCAGTCTATACTACCTTAAAGCGACTTAGAACTGGTCTATCAGCGCCAGAATTCATACATGTCGCCCCTTCTGTGCTCTGAGTGCACACAGGTTTCTATGGCTACTTGACTCCCTGACCATAAAGGGCTTATTTTTGCACGGATTGCAGCCATATTGTGCGCCGTAATGCGCTGCAACACGGCTGGAATCCGTCCCAGCCATTACGGTAATCCGCAGTTCTCATAGAGAACTATGGATTCCGTCTCTCCTCCCCGCTCGGCGAATACGACGGGTGGGGAGAAATTAACATGTTCATTATCCCAGAGGAATACGCCGTGGATAATGAAAGTCTATGGGGCTGGCGGGCAGCGCCCCTCCCCTTATTCAAGCCGTATTGCGGGCGGAATCCGTCCCGCAATTACAGCTTGAATAAGCCGTGTGAACGGCCCTTTACTGTGTTATCTGATTAGAGCAGGGAGTAAGGTCACCCCATGGATGGACTGAGCTCTAGAGTAAACTAATTATCTCTAACAAGATTACAGGTAAGCCATTGTTTTCAGTCCTCAAAGCACCTGTACCTTGTGTTTACTGAAGACATAATATTTGTCAGTGTCATGGCTCAGCTACTTACAAAGACAATAAATATGCTAATCATTGCTATAGAACTAGAGGAGACAAAGTGAGTGTAAAACTGCTTGTGACGCAGTGAAACAGCCTAGTGAGAAAACCCCTTTAATAACAGTGGTGGAGGAGATGCCCTCAGAGAAGGTTTGTCTCTTAAATGCAACAACACAAAAAAGGAAAAAGAATGAAACATAATAGACCAGAGTGTATGTAGTCACCTATGCTTAAAGGGGTTGTCTCACTACAAGGATTGCTTTTTATGTTAAAGATCTTGCAAAATCAAGTCACTTTGCAATATATATTCATTAACAGTATCCTACCTATTTTGAGATATCCCCTCTTGTATGGGCTGCATCAGCTCCTCAGGCTACAGCTACAGACCATTTGATCTATCCTGATAGACTGATAGCACTGGTTGCTATAGCTACAGACCTGGCTTCTACTGCAGCCTAGTGGAAACCAGTAAACCTGCCCCTGAATTCAAAGTGAAACCAAGAAAACAGGACTGAGGTAAGAGGAATCAATGTAGTGAGACAACCCCTTTAAGCATCAATCATGCAGAAATTCACCAGGTATTTCCTAGGAGTTTACAACTCATTTAGTAGCCTTAACATTATAATTGTAAACATCAATTTAGAGATTTCTCATAATCTGCATCCTTGTATTTGTGACATAAAACTGCCAATCCTCAAAGCCACAGGTGCACTGTTAACTTTGCTTTCCTCTGCAAGGTAATTAGGAAATGATTAATAGTGATGGGAAAAAAATGATATTTGACATCTGCCCACTGCTTCCATTTTGATAAAACTGTAAAAAAAAAAATCTGAAAATAAGATTACCTTTAAAATCAAATTATTTGTGTCTGATTTATTTTCATATGGCTTTTGGCATTGTTTTTCTTCAGTTATGCTTCGTCTTACAAAACAGTAGAGCTCTGATTTGTTCACTATTGAAGATCTCATAGTGAATTCTGAATCCTCTTCCCCTTCCTGAGCAATAATCCATAATCTTGCTGATTGAATAATCCTATGGTATGGTTCAGATAAATAGGGATATTTATGGTTCCAAATGATTAGCAAAACATTTTCCTCCACATATCCATTTTAACAAAAACCCTCATTCTCTGCACTCAACAGTCTTTTAGTCCACAAATTGTCCTACTAATGTAGCTCAGAACTTGGAACCATCTTCCATAAGTGTTACTTACCTCCTGGGAGAAGACTCCGTAACTTGTTCTCTAAATTTTGCATAAATATTGCTTGTGACCATACCAGTTTAAAGGGGTTTTCCAAGACAGAAAAACAATTACTTTATTTTCGAAAATTTGCTGCATCTGTCCATAGTTGAGTTTAAGGCCCCTTCAAACTTTTATTTTGAATGGCATTTTTAGAGCCCAAAAAATTTCTTCAAAAATAGTATGTTATTTTTCATGCAGTTTTTGCTGCATAATTTGCAATAAGTGCTTTGTTACATGCGATTTTTTTAAGTCTCTTAAGCTTTTTTTTTTTTTTTTTAAAAAATTCTCCCTTCACGAATATCTACAATAGCGAAATGTGGTGAACAAAACCATGCACAGCTTAAAAAAAAATGCACCAGCAGCTTGCTGTATTTTAAAAAAAAGTGAGTGAGTGATCAAAAAAGAAAATACCCAAGGTGATAAAAAAAACACTGTAAAGGGAAAGCAACATCTGTAATGTGTTTAACATTTGCCTATTAACTTTTAGCTAACACCTGACCATTGCAGTTTGTGCAGAAAAATACATAGAGATGCTGTATACAGTATATACGTAAATGTCTGTGTGATTTTAGTAGTTTTTTGTATTTATTTATTTATTTTTTAAAGTGTAAAACCATCCTTAGGCTATGTTCACACGGATTAACTGCGGGGCGTAATTTCGCCCCGCAATTACGCCGTGTGGATGGGGGGGGGCGGGAGCAGGGGAGTGAGCGGGGGGCCGGCACTTCGCCGGCCTATAGACAATGACTGCTAGTGGCACGTATACGCCGCTAGAAATTGACATGTCAATTATCTCCCCGCCCGGCGTATTCACCGAGAAGGGAGAGGAGACGTAATCCATAGTTCTCTATGAGAACTGTGAATTACCGTAATGAATGGGCTGTTTTCGGCCCGTAATTGGCGCACTCCGGCGCGTAATTATGGACCGAAATACGGCCCATTTTAAGCCGTGTGAACATAGCCTTAAACTGAAGCTCAACTACCGTATATACTTGAGTATAAGCCGACTTTCTCAGCACATTTGTTATGCCGTATAAGCCATAAACATCATCCAAAGTACAACTCGCCTCAGCCGAAAGTGCTGGAGTGTGCCTCCAGGACCTGGGATGATATCACACGGAGGGGGGAAGTCATGTGACTTCTGTGTGCTTCCAGGACCTGGGATGATGTCACATGGAGGGGGGAAGTCATGCGACTTCTGTGTGCTTCCAGAACCTGGGATGTCACATGGAGGGGTGAAGTATGTGTGCTGTGTTTTCAGACCTGGATGACGGAGGGGTGGGGGGGCATGTGATGCTGTGTGCTTCCAGGCTGGGATATGTCACACGGAGCGGGAAGTAGTGATGCTGTGTGTTCCAGACCTGGGATGATGTCACATGGAGGGGTGAAGTCATGTGACTGCTTTTTTGCTTCCAGGAACTGGGATGATGTCACACGGAGGGAGGAAGTCATGTGACTGCTGTGTGCTTCCAGGACTGGATGTGTCACATGGTGTATGTGATGCTGTGTGCTTCCAGGACCTGTGATAATGTCATATGTAGGGTGGGGAGTCATGTGACTGCTGTGTGCTTCCAGGACATGTGATGGTGTCACACGGAGGGGGGGGGGGAGAGTCATGTGATGCTGTTTAGTGTATGCCGAATTCAGCTGTACTGGTTGTGATCACTGCTGGATGAGCTGAAGCAGGGTTGTGTATGTGTGTGTTATATATCCATGTAGCTGAGCTGTGTGTGTGTAATGTGCATGTAGCTAAGCTGTGTGTGTGATGTGCATGTAGCTGAGCTGTGTGTGTGTAATGTGCATGTAGCTGAGATGTGTGTGTGTGATGTGCATGTAGCTAAGCTGTGTGTGTGTAATGTGGCTAATTACTGGGGACAATCATTTCATACATGGTGGCACCAAGTCCTCTAGTTACTGCTCTTTGCTATGGCTGTCTGTCCTGGTTAATGAAGGGGCATCACTTGAATTTCCCACCATAGGCTTGTACTCGAGTCAATAAGTATTCCCAGTTTTTTGTGGTAAAATTAGGTGCCTCGGCTTATGTTTGGGTCGGCTTATACTCGAGTATATATGGTACATTAAAGTGAATAGGGTTCAACTGCTATACCACACAAGCTGTACACGGAGTGGCACTGTCTTCAGGAGAAATCAGCCATAACTGCATAATTCTAGACAACCCCTTTAATTCTGTTTGAAGACTATAGTCTCTGAGACAGTTAGTGATGTAATATGACACATTTGACAGTAAAATTTTAGCTTAGTAGCTAAAAGAAGGTAGAACATTTTTATGAGAACCTATTTCAGTTTCAAGCGGCCCGGGTGATAATCAGTTTTTCCCTCATGTACTCCATGCAAACCTTTTTTTGCTATGGCAAGCTACAGTCAGCCATGTTGTATTACCGTACATAATGAACATACAAAACTCTGGAAAAGAATTAACACTTGGCTAAAATGATGTGGTAAACATATAGCAAACTTTAACTTGACAATGATATCACGGTTTTCCATGTTATGGGTTCTTAGATAACAACAAAAGCTAATGAGAAGCACTGAAGATGATATTCTGTGCTGTAATATCATGGTGTGTTGTCTGTCAAGTTTATCTTTATTACATCTGTATAGACATGCTGTATTGGCTTAGTGTTGTAATCGTGTGAATATTACTGCCCTAGTTGTATGTACTCAAAGGACCAGTTCATATTTTGCATTTCAAAGCAGTTTTTTGCTATGGACTTCTGAAGGTTCCAATACTGTTTTTTCCTAAAACAATGTGAAGGAAAGAAAAACTGCATTTATATTGTCGAGTGTGAACAGGGCATTAAAAATAAATAAAAAAAAAAGCTTGTTGCAAAAACCACTATAACCATTTCTTACTTTCAACCTTTTGACATCAGCAGTGTGTAGCTCTAGAGGAAAGTCACATGTTGTGAGCTGACTTGGTGGGTAAATATGGTATGTGATAGGCTGTCAGCACACATACTCATTGCTGACATGGGTAAAAGGGATGATTTACTAGAATTGCAAAAAGGAATGATTATTGGCTTTCAGGCAAAGTTGGCAGTAATTCACATACTATTGATGTGAGAAGTAAATGTCAACTAGGAAGGTGTTTTAACATATATATGTGCAGATATAATATGTGCAGATATAAGATATCTGCAGAGACATGTCACCAAAATGAACAAGGGGTTACCAGATGTATGTGTAAATCAATAGTTCTGTGAACCCTAATATGTATGGGGACAGATTGTTCGTTTTCAGCTTACCCCTTGTGCTCTTGTAGTATCCAATATGTCCTGGATGCACGGACTGACCGTCAACTCCGTCAACTCTGAATACTAATATGTATGGGGCTCCATAGCATACGGATGGTCAATACATCTCTGGTAATGAAGTTGTATCAGCTGAAAAGGTCTCAGTTTCCACTACTTTATCAAAATTGGACCTCCGTTGATTGGCAAAGGCTTGCCTTCTCCACTGAGTAAAGTTTTCTGCTTCATTAAATGGATGGAATTTGGAAGCATCAGAGAAAAAAAACACCCTGCAACCATTGCTGGAAAAACACAAGCCGGTTGCGGTTGGAGAATTTTTCATGGCATTCTCGGGGCCCACTAATCCCCGTTAAAGATAGTCTCAACCAATTTGAGTATAAATCCATTCTTGCAAGTCACATATATGCAGGTGGACAATGTCACATGGCTTGAAATGTCTGATATTGGTTGAACGAGCATGACTTCCAAGTCCTATATAGACCCCCTAATTCTCCAGATTTGAACTCAATTGATCTTCTGTGGGAACCCCTCGATCGTTGTACTCACTCTATAGATCGTCCCCCATACACCCTCCAGCAGTTGTGTGAGGCAGTCAGCTTCATATACCTGTGACAACCTACCAGGACCTTATTGAGTCACTCCCAGCCTGTCTAGCTGTTGTCCATGCTGAACACGGTGGTTACTCTGGATATTAGCTGATGGTCATAATATTGCACTTGACTGTCTAATAAGAATGATCTTTACTTATATAGCACCAACACAGTCCACAGCACTTTACAATGCAGTGGGCAAAGGTACAGACAAAACTGAACATTACATAGAAATAAACCTATTAACAGATCATAAACCTGTGAGAACCCTGCTCACAAGAGCTTACAATCTATGTGGAAGTAGGGGTGAGATAAAAGTTGACAAGAGCTTAAAGGTGCTTACTACATTGATTCATACTACCTCAGTCCTGTTTTCTTGGTTTCACTTTGAATTCCAGGGCGTGTTTACTGGCTTCCACTATGCTGCAGTAGAAGCCAGGTCCGAAGCTATAGCAACCAGTGCTGGCAGCCTATCAGGATAGAACACACAGGTCTGTAGCTGTAGCGACCTGAGGAGCTGATGCAGCCCATACAATAGTGGTTATCTCAGAATAAGTAGGATAATCTTAATGGACACATATTGCAAAGTGACTTGTTTTTGCAAGATCTTTAACATAAAAAGCAATCCTTGTAGTGAGACAACCCCTTTAATGTGTACAATGGTGAATAGAAAGACTTCAAAGTCTCAAAGACATTGTCTAGACAAAATAGATTTTTTTTAAAGGGATTAATCTCAATATGCTTTCCACAGACCTATTGTATGAGGAGAACAATGAAAACATCAATGAGTCTTCATCATCCTTCTGTCTTCTTCCCCATATCAGGGATCTACCTCTAGAATATGCTGTTTATTGCAGCATAAGAACACAAGTTGTATTAAGAAAAACTTGTATTAAGAACACAAGTTGAATTGTACCTGCTTAGTCCAAACTTTACTAACCCTAAAAATATTCACAATTCACAATTCTGCCCGACGTTTCATGCTTAGAATTTGTAAATTCACTCCTGTCATTTTAGTGATGTTAAACAGAAATCGTGGCGGAAGACTGAACGCCTAAGTTCATTACCTCCATGAATAAAGCAGATTTTACTGTGTTAGCATTTTTCACTACTATGAAACACAGTCTATACTGGCTGGACTGAGAATGACAAGTGTACACGGTTACAGGAAGAGTGGAAACTCTGAAAGTGCTTTAGCAGTTTATCTGATGAAGCTCTCTGTGTTGCCCTCTGTGTGTATACCATAGCTGTAAACATCGCCTGTTCTCCTCTGCCAGACCCCTGACACACACAACTGGCGTGTCCAAATAAGGTTACGAAGAGCTCACCCTTTATGTGTAGCGCCAACGTACCCTGTTTATTGGGGATTCCAGGCAAAGCAAGCCCTACTATATCGCCATCACATGGGCTCTGAAGGGTTACTGCACTTTCTGTCTCACGGAAAAGGAATCGTAAAAGTTTAACCTGGAGATAAATTTTCTGAAGGCTGTCAAAATAGGTAGAAAATCCTCTGGATGTGGCTTCAAAGCAAAGTTCAGCCTGTTCTGTGCTGTTCAGTGGGTTTTATGAGGTGAGCAGTATTTCATTAGAATAAACAGAAGGTTATATACTGCCACAGATGCAAGCGTGCAGCCATTTTTATAAACTTAAAGAAGATGTGGAAACTGTTAGCTACTGTATGCTTATGTATTGTGACTGGATGTAGCAAACGTTAACTCAACAGTCATCTCACGACTTTCCCTGTTACCTTTTTTTATATCATAACAAAAGCCATTGAAAATCATTGAAATAGTTGATAAAATTTATGGTGCATCATCTGTTAAATTAATCTTTGCTACATCTGTATATCAGGGTGTAGACACAGACAAGTAAGGGCCCCTGTGCAGGATTTTGTGGGACCCTCTTCAGCTAGCATGCCTGCAGCATACATCTTAACATTAATTTAAAGAGCTCAACTCGGTTATCTCTGTGCCCCTGTACATGATATTTAGAGATTACCTGGTGACTGGTATAGTACCAGGAGACTGGAGCAAGGAAAATGTAGTTCCCATCTTCAAAAAAGGTTCCAAGTCTTGACCAGGTAATTATAGACCAGTAAGTTTAACATCTGTTGTGGGAAAAATGTGTGAGGGGCTCATAAGGTACTTTATACAGGAGTATGTTGACAAACACAATATTATTAGTGATTGCTAGCATGGATTTACTAAGGACAGAAGCTGTCAGACCAATCTGATCTGTTTTTATGAGGAGGTGAGTAGAAGTCTGGATAGCGGGGCAGCTGTGGATATTGTGTTTTTAGACTTTGCAAAGGCATTTGACACTGTACCGCATAAGCGTTTGTTGGGTAAATTAGAATCCATTGGGTTAGAGATAACAGTGTGTAATTGGATAAAAAACTGGCTGCTGGATCGTACTCAGAGAGTGGTGGTAAATGACTCCTACTCTGAGTGGTCCCCGGTTGTGAGTGGTGTGCCGCAGGGCTCAGTATTAGGTCCTCTCTTATTTAATGTATTTATTAACGATATAGTGGAAGGGATCGATAGCACGGTTTCGATTTTTGCAGATGACACCAAGCTATGCAGGGTAGTGCAATCTATGGAAGATGCTCATAAATTGCAAGCAGACCTGGACACACTGAGTGCTTGGGCATCCACTTGGCAAATGGGGTTCAATGTGGATAAATGTAAGGTTCTGCATCTGGGGAGAAATAATCTACAGGCATCATATGTCCTAGGGGGAGAAAAACTTGGAGAATCGCTTGTTGAGAAAGATCTGGGCGTTCTTGTAGATCATAGACTACAGAACAGCATGCAGTGTCAATCAGCTGCCTCTAGGGCAAGTAAGATATTGGCGTGTATTAAAAGAGGCATGGACTTGCGGGACAAGGATGTAATTCTACCGCTGTACAAAGCATTGGTGCGTCCTCACTTAGAATATGCTGTTCAGTTCTGGGCCCCAGTTTATAGAAGAGATGTAATGGAGCTAGAGAGAGTACAAAGACAAGCAACCAAACTTATAAGGGGAATGGAGCATCTTAGTTATGAGGAGAGGTTAGTAGAATTGAACTTATTTAGTCTTGAGAAAAGACGGCTTCGGGGGGACATGATTAATTTATATAAATGGTCCCTACAAAAAGTATGGGGAAAAATTATTTCAAGTGAAGCCCCCTCAAAAGACAAGGGGACATTCCCTTCGACTAGAGAAAAAAGGATTCAATCTCCAGAAGAGAAGAGCGTTCTTCACTGTAAGAACTGTGAATCTGTGGAATAGCCTGCCTGAGGACCTGGTCACGGCAGGAACTGTAGAGAGTTTCAAGAAAGGCTTAGATACCTACCTGTAACTAAAGAATATTAATGCGTATGTAGCCATGTAAAATTCTGGATCTGGCTGGTGGAGGCTCTGGGGTCAGAGATACGGTCTCCACTGGAGCAGATTGGTTCATGCCTTGTGGGTTTCAAGGTAATTAACCAGTGGTGAGGCTGGGCATAATGTCCTTGTCTCTCTCCCATCACCCACATTTTCCCCACCCTTATGCAACTATGTAACTATGTAACTTTTAAAGAAAGACAACTTTGTGAAGTAGTTATCTACCTGTACCAAGGCTGAACAGCTCTCTGCATTATCTATGAAAAACCCATTATAAGAAAAGAAAAACCACTCTTTAGACAAAGTGGGCCTATTTGAACAAGCTGCACGTGCCACTGTACTATTGTTACGAAAAGCAGGAATTCTCCTGCCGTTTCATTACCTGCTTATTAGACCAGCAGGAGTCTCTATGTTATCTCTGTCCTGTTACATAGTTACATAGCTACATAGTTAGTACAGTTGAAAAAAGACACGTGTCCATCAAGTTCAACCAAAGGTGGGGAAAATGTGGGTGAAGGGAGGGAGATAAGGAGACAAACCCACAAGGAAAGAACGAATCTGCTCCAGGGAATACCCCATCTCATACCCCAGAGACGCCACCATACAGGTTCCAGAAATTTACATGGCTATGTACGCATTAATATTCTTTAGTTCCAGGTAGGTGTCTAAGCCTTTCTTGAAACGCTCTGCAGTTCCTGCTGTGACCAGCTCCTCAGGCAGGCTATTCCAAAGATTCACAGTTCTTACAGTGAAGAACGCCCTTCTCTACTGGAGATTGAATCCTTTTTTCTCTAGTTGAAGGGAATGTCCTCTTGTCTTTTGAGGGGGCTTCACTTGAAATAATTTTTCCCCATACTTTTTGTAGGGACCATTTATATATATATAAATTAATCATGTCCCCCTCGAAGCCGTCTTTTCTCAAGACTAAATAAGTTCAATTCTACTAACCTCTCCTCATTCCCTTTACCAGTTTGGTTGCTCGTCTTTGCACTCTCTCTAGTTCCATTACATCTTTTCTATAAACTGAATCCTAGCACTAAACAGCATATTCCAAGTGAGGTCACACCAATGCTTTATACAGAGGTAATATTACATCCCTGTCCTGCGAGTCCATGCCTCTTTTAATAAACACCAATATCTTGCTTGCCTTAGAGGCATCTGATTGACATTGCATGCTGTTCTGTAGTCTATGATCTACAAGAACGCCCAGATCTTTCTCAGCAAGCAATTCTCCAAGTTTTTCTCCCCCTAGGACATGATTCCTGCAGATTATTCGTGCCCAGATGCAGGTGTTGTCCATGTTTGTTTTCAGTGTCTGCAAGATAACTGCTAAGGATTCTTGCTAATCAGCTTACCTGGCCAGGCACCTAAGCTTGTTAGGTCTCTATAACGCTCAGCTGAATCGAGCGCTCTGTCTCGTCCTGCAGAGTTAGGGTGTGTTCACACAGCGTACTGCACGTGCTGCAATATGCCAGGTGTTTTAGAAGCATGCACTGTCCATTCACTCCCACTCACTTCCATTATCAGCGGCACGTAAGCGCCACAAAGAAGTAACATGTCACTTCTGTCCCCAGGCATACATTATAATCGTACTGTACACCTGGGGAGACGAGATGTAATTCATAGTTCTCTATGAGAGCTATGAAGTACTGTAATTGCGGCGCGCATTTCAGCCATATTAAAGTGCAAATACGCAGCGAAATGCGTGTATGTTCACATAGCGTTTTGGAGCCGTTTTTAGATCAGTTTTTAGATGCGTGTTGGGATCCGTGTTTCAGACCCTAAACGGACCCAAACACGCATCTAATAATGTACAGTGAGTCTTACATTGCTGTCAATGTAAAACACACATCTACGTTCAGACGAGTGATCGCCGATGCATGTTTTACATGAGTCTTTGTGATGCATGTTTTGGATCCGTTCAAAGAATTGACGTGTCAATTCTTGATCCGTTTGACACAGCAGGAGCCCTATTTAAAACTATATTCTGCTGCAGCAAAAACGCATCCAAACACGCACCTGCATGTTGGATGCGTTTTGGATGCGATTTACGCAGCGCTTTTGACTTTGCTTTTCGGATCCGAAACTTATTCAACACGCTGCGTGAACATACGCTTAGATTATTCTGTTTAGTGTCAGCCAGTTGTGTTAGGCCTGTTTGAAATCTACATTCTGAACCTCCATTGCAGTGGTATAAACAGACCTGTTTACCAGCAGAGGCGAACAGTGCCTGAAGAGTCCCACTTCCCACAATGAGATCCGGAAGATTGACATTGTAGTGGTCGCCATTTTACTGCTGCACTGTTTTTTTCCTCAATCCCAACGGAGCCTGCAATGGAGGTTCTGAACAGAACCTCTGATGAAAGTGTGAAGCTAGCGCTAGGGCCCCCCAGCATAGGACAAAAACCATTGGAAAGCTGATGGCTTTTTTTCCCATGCACAACCACGGTTTTTGTCATGTTTTGCACAAAAACCGCAGTCAGTTTTAGCTTTTTTCCATTGGCCTGTACAATTTAATGTACTGGAAACCGGCAGAAAGATGCCAGACACCGGCGGATTTTACAACATGCTCCTAAACTTGCCGGCAGCAGAAAACGAACTGAAAAAAAATTACCTGTGTAGACAACAGGTAATTTTTTCTCTTAGTCTATGGGCATTCAAAATGATTGGATTTTCAGTGTTTTTAGAATCCAAAAAACTGCAGAGAATATGATAATTTTTGTATGCTGTGTAGACATTAGGGTATGTTCACACGGTTTATTTTCTAGCGTAACTGCGCGCGTATTTCGCCTCATATTGAGCTTAATACTTGGCGAAATGTGCGCTGCAATTACGGTAATTCATAGCTCTCATAGAGAGCTATAGATTACGCGTTGTCCCCACGCGCATACAATACGATCGTATTGTATGCGTGGGGGTAGAATTGACATGTCAATTGTTTGCGGCGAATATGGGATACATCAGGAGTGGCCACAGGTCCTCTATAAGAAAGTAGGCATCGGTATAGTGGTCAGAATTAGGAGGTTAGGGCATAGTGGAAAAGGAAAGACACAATTGTTTAATGATATTATACATATTGTAGAACTGTAGGTCAAGAATACAAGGCAAAGGGATTTGAGGGGGGCTAAATAAAGAATCTGTCATTTAAGGTGGGAGGTGACCTTCACATGATGAGGATTTTTCGGCTGGTCAGCATCGAGAGATAGTGATTTCTGCTGCTATCCATGCCAGTCAATAAGTATAGGTATACTAAAGGAGCTTAGTTCAAGGTGACACTGAGCACTTTAGGTGGATGTTCTTAGAAGGAGCTGAGATAAGACCAGGGGACACAGTATAACAGGCTTGTAACAGCAGTTTCCACAAACAGGGCATTTTCTTTTGAAATAATTTCAAATGGTTATTATTTGCAGGAAATGTCACATTAAAAAGGAAATAACCACTTCAAATTTATTTTTAGGATTTTACTTTAAATAGGGAGTGACATTTTGCACTGATTATTGTTACATACCCTGTTTTCCCGAAAATAAGACAGTGTCTTATATTAATTTTTGCTCCTAAGGACAAGCTAAGACTTATTTTTAGGGGAGGTCTTATTTTTTAAGAGTAAGAATTCACATTTATTGTTGAACAAATAATCAACATGTATTAATATACTGTAGTGATTTCAACACAAACATCAGCATAAGCAGCCAAACTCTGAATTGCATTAAAAAATGCACTAGGTCTTATTTTCGGGGAAACAGAGTATTATCATTTTATTTTCTATTATTGGGTTTATTATGTATGTAAGTAATACATGAAATAAAGGAAAATGTAAATGTCATGTACCATTAGGTGTTATGAGCATTCAGACATGCTGTTCTTACTTTCAGCTCCTTTCCCTGGGATTAATGAGCATTTTTTTTAAAGGAAGGAATGTAATACTTCTTTTAATACTGTTGATTTTAAGGTGACAACAGGATCGTACGTTGTCTTTACAGTTGTCTATGAGGGATACAAAAGGAGGGTAAAACGATTCTGAGAAACCAAGGGAGAATAATGAATGAATTTATCATTGTACAGTTTCTGCACCTTAAGGGCAGTCTGGCACCAAAATAGCATTCATGAGCTAAATGGAACGCAGGACCAAAAATAGCTTTCTAATCTTATAAACACTCAGTGGGTATAGATCTCAGCCTGATAATTTGATTAATGTTTCACAAGCTGCAGTTTTTTCTAAGGAGGCCATACAGATCTATGCAAGACAAACTGTGATTCAAGGTGACATCACCGCGCTGGATATTTAATACAGTGATTTTTACGGTATGAAGACTCACATAATGAGCCAGTAAGTCGCAGCTTTATCAGATTGATATATAATGTGGCATTATGACTTTCCCTTTATATGTTTTTTGCTGCCTTTTCAGATGACATTGACTTCAGGCTACTGTGGAGGCAAAAGTTCAATAAAATATCATGTAAATATCTGGATGTGGATTCCCCTTTTACCTTTATTCACATCATCTCTTTAACATCATGGGCCACATGTATGAAAACATTCTAGGTTTAAAACTGACTTTGTTGCCCATAGCAACCAAGCAGAGCGCCCTTCTCATTTCATATAGTACTCTGAAAAAATGAGAGGGGGCGCTCTGATTGGTTACAATGGCAACAAAGTGAGTTTTAGACCTAGACAATTTTCATACGTGTCCCTATGTGCCATTGTTTTTGACGGCTAGACACCAAGGGAGACATGTATGATCGGGTTTTCTGGCGTAAAATGCGCCTAAGTGAGCAGACTACGATGTCTAATGCACCTAATGAATGTGTTAGGCAAATTGTTCGTATGACTCAACACTTTTTAATGCACCTAACATGAGGGGGCGTTCTGGGGGCGTTCTGGGGGTGTGTCACACCACACTCGTATTAGACACATATATGAATGTGGTTCGGCACAACTAGGTGCATTACTGCTCGAACAGGCAGAACTATGTCAATGTGGTCTGCCTGAGCCTGAGGAGTCGAAGTGGAGCTAGATTTTCTGTTAAAGGGGATGTATCGCTTCCTTACTTCGGCTGATTCACACTGCTCTGAGCTTCTCAACTCTGTGAATGCAGGGGCGTTTCTTCCCTCCCAGCTGGATGACATCATCTCCCCTTCACTGCTGGCCGGAGACGCCCCCCCCTCCCCCCTCCCCTCTGCGTCCACATGTCACTGTGTCTCTCCCTATCAGTCTTATTTTATAAGAGCTGTATACATAGGCTGCATTCAATCTAATCTGAGCACTGATCTCTCACAGCTGGAGATGTATTACAGCTTTCTAAGAACGGCACAGATCTGCGTGTATGCAGGAGAGTTAGGCACAGGGACAAAAAGTCATGTGAGATTGCCGTTTCTCAAATAGACTACAAAACGTAATTAGGCTGTGCACATCTAAAATATACTTTGAAAACGTAAGCATAGGTGCACACTGAAAAGGCAATAGCATACATCTAATACAAATAACAGTGGCACACTAAAGACTAAGTAAAACCTCAAGGTATATAGGAATATTGGAAATGCATTACTGCTAAGGAAAATATGAAAAACCTGGGATTACGTTTAGTCTATTTGAGAAATGGCAATATCATTGGCTTGCTGCACTCAGCCGCCTCTTTTAAACCTGTGCAGGATAATTCAATAGCAGGTTCCTATCACTCCTGGGGAAGTGGCAGTCTGAATGGACTCCTAGCAAGGTAACATGTTTTAGTGTAGGGACTCACCTGCTCTGTGAACCCCTTGACGTTTTGGGAGGTGAGCTTAATACAATCTTTGATCAAAAACTGTAAACTAAGAGTCCCAGGTTTTTCGTACAGAGTGCCTACGCTCCTACACGCTATTTATCCTATGGTCTCGCTTGTTTGTCTGTTGGTGGATTGGCCCCAGGTACCATGTCACATATATGGTGGGGATGTGGGGAAGTCCGTCCCTTTTGGTCTAAGGTTGAGGAACTTGTTTGAGGTCATTACAGGTGTTAAGCTCCAAGACGATCCCTCAACTCTCCTCCTTCTCATTCTGCCTTTACCTATCCGGCTCTCAAGGGAAACTTGATTACCTTCTTATTGATTGCAGCTAAGGCTCTCATCCCTAGAAGGTGGAGGTCTACTCAGTCGCCCTCTCTAGCAGAATGGTTTAAAGAAATCTTCCACTTGTAGAAGATGGAGGAGATTCGAGCTGACCAGACCCAGTCTTTGGAGCGCTTCCATAAGACGTGGTGGGAGTGGATGACCTTCACTTCCTCTTCAGAATACCGTAACTTTAATTGACTTGCTTTTCTGTTCAGTGTAGGAGTTCTTGGGCCTGTGAGTCCTATTAGCAACTCATTATGTTCCCCTGAGGTGTGTGCGGGCTGGGGTCCGGCCGAGTTGAGTCCAAACTTGAAATTGAACAATTTTCTTGTTCTTCGCTTGTTTGCATGTTTGTTGGTTTTGTCTACATACCTGTACCTGTTACAAAAGTGATGTTTATAAATATCCCGGGCTCCACCAACGAAGTTCCTCAGGGACAGAAGAGCAGACACACAGCGCAATGTGCGTTACAGCTTTACAACACAGGGTGCGACTTTAAACTAATTAGAATCACGCTCACCTTTTAGAGCTGTACAGGTATGGTACAGCTCACATTGAAGCTCAAATTTAAAAGCCCACAGCTGATCCGCTGCACCTTGCTCTCTCCGAGCAGCTCAGGAAACCTCCAATCTCGCAGCCCAGCAGACTCCGGCAGCAGTAGTAGGAAAGAAGGACACTCGTAACACGAGTGAAATTAGGAGTTAGAGTGACGCTTTCAGGGGCAAAAACATTTCAAAGAAAAGCCAACTTAAGCATCAAGCTGGTTTATTAAAGTAAATATAAAACAGGGAAGCTACGCGTTTCGCAGGGACTCTACCCTGCTTCCTCAGGCACTGATTTATGGTAGTAGGGCTCTACGCAATGATTTTGTCATCTCTGCTGTTGCTGTCATGGCTATCACATGCTGCCCTTTTTCGCATTGTTCATTATCACTTTCTCCCCCCTCCCTTCCTTTTCCCAATCCCCCTCTCTTTCCTTCCACCCCTTTTGAAAGTGTTATATCACACTGATTAGTAATATGTTTATGCTTTATTTGAACATATAACTATAAGTGCTTTTGTTTGTTGGTACACTCTCATGTTAAATAAAGCTGTTTTTGAAAAAGAAAAAAAAAGGATTAGGTGGTGTGGTCTCGGCACAGTCATATAACACCTCAGACCAGTGGCTTTTTATTAGCTAAATCAACAGCCGCATGGAATTCCAGGTAAACACCCAAATATCCATGCAGCTATTTACAAGCAGGATTCAATTTAATTTATCAATACTGTGTAACTTTTAGACAGTGTAAAGTTATAGTGTGTGTGTATATATAGCATATATTTACATATATATATATATATATATATATATATATATATATATATATATATTAACTTTAAACAATTTGTAGGTGAACTTACTTTATGCTACTTCAAATATGTGAGTAAAGGTTATTTCAATAAACCCTCAAACCTCTCATACACCATGACTTAGAGACAGCGCTGGGCATCCAACGTATTAGATTAAGGTTTTATTCAGAAGGAAGACGCATTTTGTTCGAGTAGAGCAGTGTTTCTCAACTCCAGTCCTCAGGACCCACCAACAGGTCATGTTTTCTGGCTTTCCTTAGCAGTGCACAGGTGATTTCATTATGCTGCACAGGTGATTTAATTATGGTCAGTGCATTCTGTGGGAGATCCTGAAAACATGACCTGTTGGTGGGTCCTGAGGACTGGAGTTGAGATTCGTGAAGTAAAACAGCAGGACAAATATCCCCCAAAAACCACCAAATGAGCACTGTATCTATTCTATCTTTACATATACAGTACTTTATGCCACTAATTGCACCATAATTTTGGCGTGTGGCTTGGCACTTTAAGCCACACCATTTCCAATTAATGCACTCTCCTTTTACCAAGGCTTTTGTCGGACAAGGCATAGAATTGTCTCGAAACTGTCTAATAGTCTCAAAAGAAATGGGAATCTAGCAAGAGAACAAAGAGTGACTTTTAATAACTATATTTACTATTTTGCCATAGGCAAACTTAAACTCTATCAGTTCTCAATCTATAAAGCACTAAAACTTAACTTTTATTATATATATATAACACTTAACCTCGATACACACTATTTTAAAAGCCTGATTTCTAACCTCTCAATTTGTCCCTTTCTAATTGTGAAGGAATAACTCATTTTCTATTATCAAGTCTGGTGGAACACCACCTTTTAGCAGGGAAACCCTATATATACAGTGATTTGCTAACTCCAAAAAGGAATCCAAAACATCTTACTTGGGCAGTCATCCCTAACCTGATGGGCATGAAACATATAAGGTTTCCTTGTGAGACCCTCTGCAGCCGGCGGGTAACAAAGTAGAAAGAGGTAGAAAATCACAAATTAAAATGTCATGCTTGACCTCCCCAACATGTTTCACCAGCTCACTGGCTTCATCAGGGGATAGAGGTCCGGTGTTATTTTCTACCTCTTTCTACTTTGTTACCCGCTGCAGAGGGTCTCACAAGGAAACCTTATATGTTTCATGCCCATCAGATTAGGGATGACTGCCCAAGTAAGATGTTTTGGATTCCTTTTTGGAGTTAGCAAATCACTGTATATATAGGGTTTAGTTGCTAAAAGGTGGTGTCCCACCAGACTTGATAATAGAAAAGGAGTTATTCCTTCACAATTAGAAAGGGACAAATTGAGAGGTTAGAAATCAGGTTTTTAAAATAGTGTGTATCGAGGTTAAGTGTTATATATATAAGAAAAGTTAAGTTTTAGTGCTTTATAGATTGAGAACTGATAGAGTTTAAGTTTGCCTATGGCAAAATAGTAAATATGGTCGAAACTGTCTAAAACCCATCATAAATGTGGTATAGTGCATACAATATTTATTATTTTTGGTGCAGATTGTGCCAGAATTCAGGTACAAGCATTCTGATAAATGTGCCCCAATGTGGACTCTAATGTACAATAAGCAACCGACACTTTCTGGATTAATGAAGTAAACATTATAATGCAAATATGTTTCCCACGTCTAAAAGAAGAACATATAAAGGGTTTTTTCCACTTCGCAAACTCCCTGCAAAGGCCAAGTCGTAGCTCCCTACCAGCCAGCCTCAGAGAACGGGGTGATAACCATGCTTGCCATTTATTTTTATGGGAGTTCTGAACATGGTCTGATCTTTGGCCAGCTTGTTGCTAATGCCATTTATGCATTAAAATGCACATGAAAAACGCATGTGAAGCATCACATGGACTTGAATAATAATATGCACCATTCAGACACATGGTGTGTTTTAACCCATCTCGCAATGAGTTATGCAACGTGTAAATTCCCTTCACATTTTTCATGCATATGCAGCAAAGAAAACACATCATGAGATAGGATGTGGATTAGCCCTTTTTCATGGGTCTAACCCATAGGTCTAAAATCTATCGCTTGAAAGAGGGCAAAATACTGAGTAGGTTTCCGAAAGGTAAATATGCCAGGTAAATCACCTCCATGAGTAAGTTCACACATAGTGGAAATGCTGCAGATTTGCTGTGGTTAATTTTGCAGTGGAATACAGAAGTAGTCAGGTAGATGAGATTCTACAAACCCCATTTTTATCATAGAAAATGAGCTGCAGTTCAGATTTTAAAAAAATGTAGAATGTCAATTTTTGTTGTGAATTTTCCACGCGGATTTGACCTTTCAATGTTCAATTTGAAATAAATCCACAATAAAATTGGCAGCAAAAGCCATAGATTACACATGCAGATTTACCAAGAAATCTCTAGATTTTTGGTGGGAAAAAAATCTGCCATATGTGGAGTGTTCACACAGCGTATGTGCGGGGCATACTGCGGCGCATAATTGTGCCAAATTTTTAAGACTGGATTTCTTGGTGCGTGATGTGGGCCTGAAAGACGCAAGAGGTCACTTCTTTTTATGGGCATACACTATGTGCCAAGAAATACAAGTGTAAAATCATCATCATCTAAACAATGTCGGTAATTTTACTAGTAACATTCTTTTTATCAAATTTGCGGGGCGTATTTCAGTGCAATTATGCCGAGATATAGTAAAGTATATGCAGCTGCCCCGTGTCGAAAGAAGTTCTGGCCAGCAATACTTTCAACAGTGCTAATGAAGTCGTATTGCTGCAATGCACAGTGTGAACATCCCCTTATCCTAAGGCCTCGTTCACACGGCTTATTTTGGGACTGATTGGAGCTGTACTGCGCGCCGTATTTGCGCTGCAGTAAGGCTCCAATCCGTCCCAGTAACTACGGTAATCCACAGTTCTCATAGAGAACAGTGGATTCCGTCGCTCCTCCCCGCTCGGCGAATCCGCCGCGGGGGAGAAAGTGACATGCACATTATTTACGGCGCGTACGCGCCGTGAATAATGCATTGTCTATGGGGCTGGCGATCAGCTCCCCTGCCCCGCCGATTATTCAAGCCGTATTGCGGGCGAAATCCATCCCACAATTACGGCTTGAATAAGCCGTGTGAACACTGCCTAAGAGTGAGTTCACATATGGCAGGTTTGTTACAACAATTTAATTCACTTAAAAATTAAATCCATCTTCTGAATAGGATTCAGCATAAGTATGGATTTCTGCATCCTCCATCACATGAATGGGACAATCACAGAAAATTCTACAACAAATCTGTCATGTGTAAATTTATTTTTTAAATGAACTAATTGACACCGTTTCTTAACTTTTGAATACACTGGTCCAATGGTTTAATGTTTCAGTACTTTTCGCACAACTTGCTGATATCTAACAAGGAGCTAAATAACAAAAACAGTCCTCCTCATCATGCTGTTCACATTTTTACATCATGAGACCAAGACAACACCCTACAATTGATCAACAGTAATTCACTATTGTTGGCCACTGAGCTTAAAGTGTCACAGAGTGTCATCATCAGGTTGTAACAGAGAAACTGGAAGAGTCACAAAAAGGCAAAGAAGTGAACTTCCTTTAGCTACGTCACACATCAATGACCGCTTCATTGTAAACGATACACTGTGGAACGGGATGATGAATGCCACACATCTCCAGGCATGTATAAGGGAGGTGAGAGGCAACCAAGTGTCATGTCAAACCATTCATAACCATTGACATCAGTTTTGTCTGCATGCTAGATGACCTGGCCACACCACCAGGCACATGCAGCATCATCTTGCATGGGCCATGGAGCATCGACGCTGGATGAGGGACCAGTGGTCCTCAGTTGTGTTCAGTACATGTACTCATGTGTTTGGGCATGGTCAGAGGCATGTCTTGGTGGGATGTAATATGTTTGGGTGTGGTTAGAGGTGTGGCCTGATTGTCCCTCTTTGCATCTCTAAAAGTTGGGAGGTATGAACTAGGTTCACATTGCGTTGGTCCATACTGCAAAACATGTATGTGATAAGGTATATGCTAAGTGTAGCCCAATCCTACACTGTTTTGTGCAAATGTTTGACATCCGTTTTTGCTGTTTGTTTTCAAAACCAAATGGTTTTCTCAAACTAGTTTCTCTATTGGCTGTCACTCATTTTTCCAAGCAATTTGATTGGTTATTTTTGATTATATATTTGATTATACACAGATAAAAACATGGGCACATACACTTATATATGTTTTCCATTAACATTTTCAAAAAATGTATACTATAACATATACATTTTTGTACAACTTGAAATAGCACAGTGCCCTGCGTCTTCAGTTTGACAAAAATAGGACAGACGACGTTAGGTTATGAAACAGATAGTAAAGACATATACTTTGGAAGTCAATGACACACACATTTTGGTACACGTCTTTACTAGTAGATCAATGTGATGTGAAACTAGCCTTAGTAAAATTCAACCTGAATATCCTGTCAGGAATTGTCACATTAAAATGTCTGCAAGGCCTTTCAGTGCTTATGGTTAAACATGAACAAATTAACTGTTTGTTGCCAGATGGCCGCCATCAATTTAAATATTCACATTTTCACCACTGGAAGCTTTGTGTATCAGTTGTCTTGTAGAGAAAGCTCATTGGAAACCACAGATGCAGCTATTTAGCAGTGAATTGCTCCAGCCTTTAGGTAGCATTTGGACTAATCATATCCCAGCATGTTTCCCCCCCATAAACAGCGTGAACACATCCCATGACGCTGAGGGAATGAAGACAGAAGATCCTATTACAGCCAAGGCACACCTGTTTCCATACACTGCTTGCCATTATACAGACTGCTCCATAATCCTTCTGTAATGCAGCTGAAGGTTTATACATAATTCATTCCCATAGTTTAGCTACGGCGAAATAAGAATGTGATGAGAAATCATTCTTGTCACCGAGAGAAAATGATGTTAATTACTGGTCAGCAGGTTCATGAAGACAGTAGTTCACCGCAGCAATCTGTGTATATCATTTGGACATTCGAATTGCTGTACACACGATTTCCAACCACGGGGCACCACAACAAAGATCTAAAAAAAACAACTAACAACAGCAATTTAGACAAGGCAATTCTGCATGATTTCATGTTCAGTGATCACACCGAAAGAAAATGGTTGTTTAGGTACATTTTCCGCAGCGTATAAGAGGTAAAGGATTTTACTACCTCTTTTTTGCAGTGATTTCATTTCTTCATCTATAAAGTGCCAACATATTTCTTTAGCACTATGTAGAGATAATTACTTAGGGACAACCATGTCCCTGTTGGGGCAAAGCAGAGAACCTAAAAGGGAATGTGTCATCAAAAATGACTTACTGTTTAACTCACGTTTTTATGTTAAACACATTTTTTAAGAATTTTTTTTTAATTTCCATATTACTTTCAATATTTTTTATCAATTCTTAAGTCCTGCAGTTTTCACTTTGGCCACTAAGCCTAATAATAGTCTGACACATCCTGTTCTGTAGAGAAAGATTCTCAGTTGTCTGTTCATTATCAGCACAAAGAGGGTCAAACTGAAAGGAGAAAACAGTGTGAATAGATAATACAGGATCCACCAGTCACAAGAGGAGATTCACAGTTCACCCTTTCACCTCCCTGCACAGTGACTTCTTCCCAGGTCACAGAGCATGACTAGAAAACTCTCCTATGGAAGTGAGTGGGACTGAGTCAGTCTTAAGTTTCCTATGTGCATGAAGCTGCTGTAAAGCATCTCTCTGACTGCTGTTAAAGCAGTGCAAACAAGGCCTAGTGGCCAAAGTGAAAACTGCAAGACTTAAAGGAGTTGTCTCATTACAGGCTTTCAGCCTGCCTCAATGTGTCTGGAGCAAAGGTTTTTTTAATTCAGGGGCGTGCTTCTTGTCTGCCTCTTGTCCTCCCTCTTCTCCTCTCCCCTCAGCACACAGAAAGCTCTCCTCCAGTAACTTCTATACAGTGGGGGCGGGGTGGGGCATTGAAGGGGGTTTGCTGCCAGGGTTAACCCTGTGTGTGCCTGCCTAGGTCTGCTTCAGGCTCTTGCTGATCTTCTCCACAGTCAAGAGACAGCAGAGAGAGGGCTGATCTATGAGTGTGGAGAGTTCTGTGAAGCTGTGATTGCTAATAGCAAAGCAGGGCGGATGTAAGTGTTCCTATACCCCCTGCTTAGCATACAAATCTCCACATCTCCAGCAACAAACAGACCCTGTCAGAACAGACACAGGGCAGCTGTGAAGTGTGTTACCATAATCACAATGTGTCACTAGTACAGCAGCGCATGAAGCATTCACATGCCCCCCTTATCTGTTCTATTAGTATAGTCACAGCTCCACAGACACATCATGATTATAGTAACACACAGGGTCACTGCTATCACATCTATTGATCAGCCTCACCTCTGCTCTCCTCAATCTGTGTAGAGAGCAGGAGGAAGCAGGCACACACAGGGTTAATCCAGGCAGCACAGCTACACAGACACAGAAGCCAGAGCCCTCCCCCTCCCTCCACTACAGAAGCATACTGTGCTGGAGGGGCTCTGTGCTCTGACCTGTATTCAAAAGGTGATGAGTCACCAGACCTGACAGCCAGTGAGATAAAGATCAAGCTGCTTGTTTTTTAAAGATCTTTTAATTAAAACCCAATCACTGGAGCGAGACAAGCCCTTTAAGAATTATTAAAAAATATTGCAAGTGATATGAAAAAAAAAAACAACCAAAATTGCTATAAAATGTGTTTAATATAAAAACGGGACTTAAACGATGACTCATTTTTTGATAACACATTCCCTTTAAGGAAACCCATGCAAATCCGAGGAGAAACATCAGACACCAAACATCAAAAAGAGGTCCTTAGTACAATTCAGACTAAGGATAGAGTCACTCGACCAGAGAAGATATGTTATATATCCACTATATAGTACACAAATAATACTCTAGACTAAGGGCCACATGTATGAAACGGTTTTGGTCTAAAACTCACTTTTTTCCCCATAGAAAACTATGGGTAATAAAGTGAGTTTTAGACCAAAACCGTTTCATACATGTGGCCCTAAGTCCATAAATAGTATTGCTATGCTGTGCACATCAATTGTACCACTATATTGGAGACATAAGTATCCACTATATGGTACACAAATAATACGCTATGTACATAAATAAAACCACTCAATGTGCTTATTTTAGTTAAGGTTTATGTAAAATAATTTAGGCCTACCCTATCTACCGAGAATTCTGCTTGCTTTACTCTTTTATGTTTAATGCAAATAATACAGGCATATGACTGTGCTTTGATTTCAAAGAAAAGCAGATTTCTGATATATGCTTTCGTTGAATAAAAGATTTACTAGTTAACTAGTTTCCATAGAAATACTGTTGTAAGCAGGCAGCAAGCTGTTCACATACATAAAGATTGTAGCCGTAGGTATAGATCCATTGGATCATTTAAGGTAAGGCTTTGTCCCCACGGCACGGGTTTTCACCCTGTTTTTCAGACTGTTTTCGGTTTTGAAAACCTTCTGCAAACTGCGTGAACACTTTTAACACAGGCCTCTATAGAAAACCCGCGCAGCAGTCCCCACTGCACAGGTTTCTGGCAAATGGTTTTTCAGACCGCTGGCCCCCCGAAAAACATAGAACATGTTCATTCTTCCGTCCGGTTTTCGGGCAGCATGTCTATGTGAAGGGGGAAGGCAGAGAAAACCCGTCCCTCTGCGGCCATGTGCACGGCACAAAAACAGTACAAATACCGGTCAGATAAACTGACCGGTATTTATCCTGTGCCGTATAAATGGCCCCTAAGGATGCTTCTGCCAGACCATATTTTTAGTGTTTTGACCAGTAGGGGTTACAGTGTGTCTGTCATCCATTTGGGGCCAGTAAGCTGCACCTTTTGTTAAAGTGGACATGTCATTGGGTTCTGTTGCCTTTATATAGGACAGAGTTGAATTTGTGTCAGTATCAAAGTGTACCTGGAGAAATGAAGGCATGCAGTATTCCTCCACTGTACTAAATGCAAAGACACAAAACTAAACTGTTAAGGGGCATGGAGTATCTTAGTTGTGGTTAGAATGTATTTAGTTTTGTAAAGAGAAATCTAAGGTTAGACATGATTAATTAGTATATTAATGGCTCATACAAAAATATAGTGTAAAACATTTCCATGTAAATCCCCCTCAAAAGAAAATTTGGAAATCCCTCCATCTGGAGGTGAAAGGTTCAATCTCTAGAGGTGACAAGCCTTTTTCACCATAAGGCCTCGTTCACACGGCTTATTTCTCCGCGGATTGGCGCCGTACTGCGCGCCGGATTTGCGCTGCAGTACGGCACCAATCCGTCGCAGTAATTACGGTAATCCAGTGGTTTCCGTCGCTCCTGCCCACTCGTCGAATCCGCCGGGAGGGGAGAAAGTGACATGCACATTATCCCGACGCAATACGCGCCGTGGATAATGCAAGTCTATGGGACCGGAGAGCGGCGCCCCCGCCGCGCTCCGTCCCCGCCCCCGTCCCGCCTCTTATTCACCGCGGATTTGTGAGCCAGATTGCGCTCACAAATCCGTCGGGAATAAGCCGTGTGAACACGGCCTAAGGGTGCTTTCACACAGCGCAGATTTGGTGCAGTTTTAACTGCGCTCCAATTAAGCTCTCTTTATTACCAGTGAGCTTCTTTCAGTTGTCTAAATTGTTCGGAAAGGTGTTTCAAGTAAGTGATCAGTTACACGTCAATTGATAACGGCGCGTAAGCGCCGCTGACAATGCGTGTCAATGGGCCGGCCATGTGCTGGCCCCCCACGTGCTTTGGAATGACGCGCTAATCCAAAACACCCAGCATATTGCGGCGCGTACCATACGTGCCCCAATATGCCATGCGAACATACCCTTACTTCTGAAACCCAGTACTTACAGCTGCAATAATCGCAGCCACAACATCTAAATGAATGAGGAACGGTGCGCATGGGAAATAATAGAGCCACCATCTTGGTACACCCATCTGCATTCTTTAAATAACCCATAAGTGTGTACAAGTGATCAAGCTCCCTAGTGGTCAAGTACCCTAGGAGGACTGCTTGTACATGTGAAAAAAAAGTTGTAAAAGTATAAAAAAAAATATTAAAAGTTCAAATCACTCCCCTTTTGCCATTTTACAAATACAAAAATAAAAACGTTACATATATTTGTTATTTCTGCACTCATTAAAGGTCAATCCATTAAAGTATATAATTCCTCCTGTACGCTGAACATTGTAGAAGAAAAAAAAAATCACCTCTTTTCACGCCCCCAAAAAATGTAAATAAAAAACAACCAAAAAGTTGCATGTAAAACATGTGCAGTTTTCTAGATGGTACTTGTTGCGGAAGATAGGTGAAGTACTAGGCGTGTAATGGAGGTGTGATGCACCAGCGGTAAATAAAGTAGACAACACACTGACTCCGGGGAATCTTCAGGCATTACTCACGGTGCTTTTCTTGTTGACGTTACACGGTTAATCAGTAAGGCACATATCATTTCACATACTTCTCAGACCCGGAATCTCTGGACCCATTGACACTTCTCACAATCCCCTTCTTATCTCGACCCAGTCCAGCTGTGCAAGGTGCTGGCCCTGGTGCTGACCCCCGTCCCAGCCCAGCTGTGCAAGGTGCTCGTGCCTGGCAACACAGGACACACTCTGTCCACTCAATAGGTTCCCTTGACTCTTCCGGCAGTTTCCCAAACTTCCCACCTGTATCTCTGAGTCATTTGACTCTCCTCAGGTCCATTCCACCTGGGTCTCTACTTTCTCTCTTTGCATTGGTGCCTAGTTAATCTCAGGTATATCAGTGAGACGGCTGTTCTCTTCTGCCTCAGCCTGCCCTGTCTATTGGCGCCTTAATAGGCAGGGGTCCCCTTTCATTGTTGCTTTCAACTAGAACTATATACACTCAGCATAACTCCAACTCCTGACTGACTATCCAGCTGACCGACTCTATCCTCTGTCTGTGTGGCCCCCAGCCCTGCCCCCTACCGCGCTCCGTTACATGCATGTATCCAAAAATTGTACCAATGCAAATTACATTTCAGTTTGCAAACTTTGAGCCCTCACTCAGATCAATAGGTGGAAAACCAAAAAAGTTTTTGGTCACAGAAAATGGCACTGCAGCGCAAATTTAAGAAATCAAGAGTGTTTTTATTCTTTTAACCCTTAACGACCCCCCGCCGACTTTTGACATGTTCCCAGTTTTAAAAGCGCCAGCGCTTAACCCGGTTCATGGCCGCAGCATAATCCTGAGTCCCGATCATCCTGCTCTGTCGGATGATCGGGACTTCTATGCTACTACATTACTAAGTGTAAAAAAAGATGTACAACAGTTATCCCTTCATGGGATTTAAAAAAAGGAAAAAAAACATTAAAAAGTGTAGAAAAATAAATAAAATAAATAATTAAATAAAATAAATGTTTAATAAAAAAACAAAACAAAAAAAAACTATACATATTAGGTGTTCACACGACTGTAATAACCTGTAGAATTAATCTAATAAGTTATCAGTATGAAATGTGAATGGTGTAAAAAAAAATTGAAAAAAAAACATTGAACAAATGTGAAAAAAAATCTATCTGCAATAATTTAAAAGTCAACTTAAACTATTCCCCCAAAATGTGCAACTTGCCCCAAATAAACCAAGACCTCATACAACATCATTGAAAAAACAAAAAAAGTTACTGTTGAAACGCAATGAGGCAAAAGCTAAAAAAATGTGCTGGTCATTAAGTACTTTTCAGGTACAAAAACTCCTTCATATTTGCTATTTCTGTAATTATGCCGACCTATGAAATAAAGGTAACACATCATTTATAATGATGAGTAAACGACATAAAAACAAAGGGCGACATGTATGAATCTCGCCGGGTCGGGGCGCACCTTTCCGCCAGTTTTCCGGCGGAATCTGCGCCTGATTTATGTCGGGGCCGGGGCGCGCTCATACATAGCATGTAAAGTCCGCCGCGCCTCGCCAGTGTTTGAGGCGCAGTGCGGGACTGAGGCGCAGTGCGGCGCTGCGCCTATGATTCGGCGCCGGAGGTAGTGCGGTCATACATGCGGGGAAAAGTCCACCGCGCCCCGCCAGTGTGTGGGGCGCAGTGCGGGGACCGAGGCGCAGTGCGGCGCTGCGCCTAAGATTCGCCGTCTGAGGCGGTGCGCTCGTACATGCGGGCAAAAGTTCCCTGCACCTCGCCAGTGTGTGTGGGTACAGTGTGGGGACATGGGCGCAGTGCGGGACTTAGGCGCCGTGCGGAACTGCGCCGAAAAACAGTTCCGATGCGAGACAGGCTGGAACAGCGAGAAATCATTCCACATGTCGGTGCAGAGTATGAATCAAAAATCGCCTTTATAAAGGCGTTCAACATTCGTTAGCCAAGGATCAATAGTATGGGTGCAACGAAAATAAAGAAATAAACATGATTTTATTGATTTAATATTTTTTTTCGTTACCCCCATATTATCATTCGTTTTATATACACATCGGTACAACTTCTGTAGTGTTATAATTTGATTTCGGCCATGTACAGTTTTATTTCAGATTGCATTAGAAAACCCATAGGAGCGTCACTCGCTCTCCCATTGGTCCAAATAACGGCGCCTCTTTTAACTTAGCCAATAACAGAGCGCGCTCAGAATTTCTTTTCCCCATAGAACTCTATGAGAAAGTAGCTCGCGCTATGATTGGCTAAGCTGAACGAGCCCCCTCCGCTTCAACCAATCAGCTCGTTTCTGCATTTTTACTGTATTTTGAACTGTCCCGCCTTTGAATATGATTGGTCGATTTTCTCCATAGGATATAATGGGACATTGTCGCTCCTATTCTGATTGGTCAATTCTCCTCCATAGGTCATAATAGGACATTGTCACTCCTATTCTGATTGGCTGGTTTATGCCGACCAATGAGAATAGCTTAAACAATTTGAATTACTGTATTTCCCGGCAATTCTCTCTATTGCAATTCCCTATGTAGCGCCGTCTCGCGCGACAAACGCGTTGTTCGGGATTTTAACTGCTTTATTTGTAAAGAAGGGTTCGGCTCTTTATCTGAAAATGTTTTACATTTAATAAAAATCATTTTCTTATTAATACTTCATGCCGCACGGCACATAGCGCCGAGATTTCAGAGCGCCCATCTCTCCATAGACTATAATGGGAGAAGTAGCTCGCGCTCTGATTTCTGGGATAGCCAAGCCACCGCTAGCTCAGCCAATCAGCTCTTTTCTGTCTTTTTACTGTATTTTGAACTGTCCCGCCTTTGATTTTGATTGTCCAAACTTCTCCATAGTTTATAATGGGTCTTTGTCGCTCCTATTCTGATTGGTTAATACTCCTTTATAGGTTAGAATGGGCCACTGTCGCTCCTATTCTGATTGGTCCAAACTTCTCCATAGGATATAATGGGTCTTTGTCGCTCCTATTCTGATTGGCTGGCTTCTGCCGACCAATGAGAATAGCTTAAACAATTTGAATTACTGTATTTCCCGGCAATTCTCTCTATTGCAATTCCCTATGTAGCGCCGGTCCCCGGGGACAAACGCATTGTTCGGGTTTTTAACTGCTTTATTTGTAAAGAAGGGTTCGGCTCTTTATCTGATAATGTTTTACACTTAATAAAAATGATTTTTTTATTAATACTTCATGCCGCACGGCGCTGAGCGCCGAGATTTCAGAGCGCCCATCTCTCCATAGACTATAATGGGAGAAGTAGCTCGCACTCTGATTGGCTGGGATAGCCAAGCCCCCGCTAGCTCAGCCAATCAGCTCTTTTCTGTCTTTTTACTGTATTTTGAATTATCCCGCCGTGGATTCTGATTGGTCTAAACTTCTTCATCGACTAGAACGGGTCTTTGTCGCTCCTATTCTGATTGGTCAATAGTTCTCCATAGGTTTTAATGGGTCTCTGTCGCTCCTATTCTGATTGGCTGAGCTAGCCAAGTCCCTGGTAGCTTAACCAATCAGCTCTTTTCAGCATTTTTACTGTATTTTGAACTGTCCCGCGTTTGATTCTGATTGGTCAGTCCTTCCCCATCGGTGTTAATGGTTCACTGTCGCTCCTATTCTGATGGGCCGGGTATGCCGACCCATGAGAGTAGGTTTCAGAATTTGAATTACTGTAGTTCCCGGCAATTTACAATATCATAATTCTTGATATTGCGCCGTTCTAGTGTTTAGGAAAGTGTTTTTTTAATTATGTTTATTTTTTACGTTCAGCTCTTTTCTGACACTGTTTTCCGCCTTTATAAAGGCGATTTTTTCGGATTCATACTCCTGCTGCACGGAGCGGAGCGCCGAGATTTCTGTCGCGATCTTCTATGTTTCCTCGCATGTTCCGATCCTGCTTCACTTCGCCTCTGCCGGAGCATTTAGACCAAAAAAAACAGGTCTGCCTGTCGGAGCTGCCGAGCGCTGCACTGCGCCTCGCTTTGCCGACTCGCCATCGTACATGCCTCGGAGTTTTCGAGCGCGCCGCGTCCCGCCCCGGAACGCCTACCCCGCGCCCACACCGCGCCCACTGCCCGCCCCTTCATGTGGGGCGCAGCTGAAAGTGGCGAACGCTGCGCCTAACACCGCATCCCTGCGTTCGAAAGCGGGATTCGGGCTGGGAGGCGCAGTATATGCCAAAAAACAGGCGTAAACCCCGATCATACATGTCGCCCAAAGCCTCTGCAAACATGGCACAAGTACCTTTTTATTTACATTCCTCCTGCTTAGAATTTTTTCGGTGACCCAGTTCATTCTATGGGGCTGTCTATGGCAGCATTAAAAAATATATTTTGTCCCATAAAAAATAAAGCCCTCTTATGTCTACATAGATGTAAAAAAAAAAAAAAAAATTATGGGGGGAATTATATCATGACCATGCAGGGGTAAGGGACTAATGAGTTGTAGCATCAAGGCAGCCTTAGGGTATGTTCACACAGCGGGTTAAGTCTGTGTGAACATACGCTATTAAATACGTGTTTGGATCCATCTGTCAGACCCCAAATAGACCCAAACAAGTATCTAATAGGTAGCAATGTGATTTACATTGCTTTTAACTAGAAACACGCATCGGTGTTCATCTCTTTGCGTCTTTCGGATCCGTGCCAAGAGTTGTCCTGTCAATTCTTGGTCCGAAAGACGCAGCAGGAGCCCTATAATAAGTAATAGGTTGCAATCCTGCTGCATCCAACACGCATCCAGACATGCAGCTGCGTGTTGGATCCGTGTTGGATCCATTTAGTATTCGATCTCCAATGCATTTTTGGATGCGATTTTCGGATCCAACACGGACCCAAGATTGGATCCAAAAACACCGTGTGAATGGCCCCTTAGATTGTGCTCTAGAACTTAACGGTGTTTTCTACTTTTGGGAATGCCTTAGGTTATGTTCACAGTTACAGTACGCACCGCAGTACACCGTGTGTTTCGGGAGCTCCTGAGGCGCGGTTGGGGGGGGGGGGGGGCGGCAGCCCGCCGGCCCCGTAGACATGCATTACTCGCAGTGTGTAATCGCTGCGAATAAATGACATATTACTTATTCCCCCCGTGTGTACAATGCGATCGTATTGTACGCGCGGGGGGACGAGGCGTAATCCATAGCTCTCTATGAGAGCTGTATTATCGAAATACGGAGCGCCTTTCGCCGTGTATTAAGTGCAATATGCGGCAAAATACATGGCGAAATGCGCCCCATAATAAGCCTTGTGAACATACCCTTACTTGTTAGAAGGGTCCCTAGATGATAAACTTATCATAGGTTATCTCACTGTTAGGATTCCCAGTACTCCAGAAAATCAATGGACTGTTCAGATGTACATGTCCTATAAAGTTACATTCATGACATCTCCAGATGCTCGGACCATAATTATGTCACTTGTGCAGTACTAAGGCAACCCTAATGACCTGCTGTGTGAAGAAGATACACATAAAGAAACATCAAGGTATAACAGGACCACTTACGGTGCTTTCACACAGCGCAGTTTTGGTGCAGTTTTAACTGTGCTCCAATTAAACTGCCTTTATCACCAGCAAGCTTCTTTCACTTATCTAAACTGTTTGGAAAGTAAATCAGTGTGTCTGTAAGGGTGCTTTCACACGGTGCGTTTTTGATGTGTTTTTTTGGATGCGTTTTTTGTGCAACAATGTATAGTATTAATTGATGTGCATTCCTGCACAAAAAACGCATCCAAAAAACGCATCAAAAACGCACCAAAAACCGCACCGTGTGAAAGCACCCTAATCCACAAGACGTCAAACACCATCATTGATTACTTACTTGAAACACTTTTCTGAACAATTTAGATAACTGAAAGCAGCTTGCCGGTAATAAAGGCAGTTTAATTGGAGCACAGCTAAAACTGCACCAAAACTGCGCTGTGTGAAAGCAGCCTTAAAGAGTTTTAAAAACTACCAGTGATCAGTGGTTTGAAAAGTCTTCTACAAGGATAGTTTCCACCTGCTGATCCTCCCGGCCTCTATGTTGCTGCCAATAGAATTTATATTTACAGATTGTGCCGCCAATAATCATTTTTACAGAGGCGCGATCAATCTTTATCAGCTGTCTTTGACCTTCTTTATTTCACTTCTAGCAATACTTGTTATGGTCAATTGGGAAGAAGCAAATCAAGACGATAATTAGCCCGAGTAAATGGGCCTCCAGTTTTATAGTATGGACACTCACATTATGTCTGTGACAGTCTAGGTTTACAGATATCCCGATCTATAATCACTATTCTCTCTGCAAACAGAAGCCAAAGAAATGTCATCCTGGAATCTTGATGTCAAATTACTCACCACCATGATGGCTGGATGATAAACCGGCTGCCGACTTATCTATAGTCAGTCATAAAGAAAATACCTTGGGATAAAGAAATAGTTAACACAAATTATTTTAAAAGGGTTGTCCACTTAATATGGTTTTTATTTATATGGTATATCATAGGAAAGCAAACAATTTTCTAATATATAGGTATTAAAAGTTCTGCTCCTGGACCTCTCTTATACCAAATTTAAAAATAATTTAAAAATAAAAAAATGGTACAGCCCAAATTCTTCTACATAATAATGGCTGCCATGGGGTAACTGTATGGACTAAACATGGGGCCACATGTATGAAAACTGTTTAGGTCTAAAACTCACTTTGCTGCCCATAGCAACCAATCGGAGCGGCCGTCTCATTTCATATAGTGCTCTAAAAAAATGAAGGGGCACTCTGATTGGTTTCTATGGGCAAAAAAAGTGAGTTTTAGACCTAGACAGTTTTCATACACGTGGCCCATAATGTGAATCGTGTTACCTCTGGCCTTCAGTTATTAGTAGGGTTACATGATATCTATGGGGTAACCAAATAGGAATAATGGTGGAACAATTAGTATTAATATGATTATTCCAGAAACTTCTTCACTGTCAGTATTTTCTTGTATAACTGTTGTATATGTATGTAATGTCATTTTGTTAATAAAGTAAAATGTAAAAAAAAGCAGAAACATAAGGAAAGAGAAGACTGTGTGAGTAGCTTCTCCACATACACTGATTTTTTTTTGTACTGCACTGGTATAAAATAGGTACAGAGGCAAATTTTGTAATGCATGTATATTAGAAAATTGTAGGATTTCCTATTATGTACATAGTTAATGAAAACTAAATAAGGTGGATAAACCCTTTAATTGGAGGTATTTTAAAAAAAGACCAGAGCAAGGTAAAAGTGGTTTAAAGTGCTATCCTTCCTCCATATGACACCTGCGGTTGGAGTTATACATTCTGTTTATTCATTGTTGAACTGGAGTAGTTGGCTTTTCATCAGTTTAGTAAATAAGCAGTTCATACACAACACTGATGAATATTTATAGCTGCAGAGGATATTGCTTACACTACATTACATTACAGTGGCATATGCAAAATTGAACATTTATTAAAGGTACAGCTGTAACACATCGTAGACATATGTTTAGCTATGTGACATCTCTCGAGACATCTGTGTAACATGCAGTCAAGTATAGATAACAAGTAACCTTTAAATATCCATACATATATTGTCTTACTGAAATCCACTAGTAGATTTCACCTCTTTATCTACTGCGTCAGAAAGGTTCAAACTCAGTGGTGGTGAGTGCCTCAGTCATCCCAGAAATGGGGACACCAAGAGGATTTCTAATTTTAGTAGAGCATTTTACTTAGGGCATGTCCCCACTGCACGGATTTTCCGGCGGGCGTTTTTTTTGTCCCCCGGCGGTCCGAAAAATATTGAACATGTTCATTCTTCCGCACGGTTTTTGGAGAAAACCCGTACCCGTGCATGCCAGAAACAGACCAAAAACTAGTCGGGATTTCCCAATCTGTATTTGTCCATTGCGGTGAGGTTCCTGACGGGAACGCCCTTATTAGGGCGACTTTCCTGCTTTGGGTAGGCTAGGGATCAGCTTTTCTTTAAGGGCCTTATGGGTCTATTTTCTTGTTGGTCCCGGTACTTTATGGGATTTCCTGTGTCGGCTGTTTTCACAGAGAGATATATTGTTGTTTATGTTGTTTATGCTTTTATTAGTAATTTATTAAAAGTTACATTTTAAGACTCCCCCTTTTTTACGTTTGTATTTTTTCTAGTCAAGGGGTTGCTTAATTAGTACTGTCTAAGACGCTACCTGTGGATAGTTAGAGTTTTGTGCCGTGTAAACCGCACCTTAGATTACTTATGTAAGGATTTGTTATTTGGTCATTGTATGCTGAGGATACTTGAGCAGTATATAACAACACCTTATAACATACCACAGTTAGGCTATGTTCACACAGCGTTTTTGAATATGTTTTCAGGTACGTTTTACATACCGAAAAACTGACCCCAAAACATATTCCACAACGTTCAGTGTTCATTTACATTGAAAGCAATGTAAAACCCACATCGTCCAGAAGTATTGGCTAACTGGGAGTAGAAGTATTCACTAAAACAGAAATGTCAGGAATAGCTGCAGGTCCTCTTTTAAAACTACAAATGTACATGGGTTAATTTGCATAATTGCTGTTACTATATGCAACAGTAATCTTTGCTTACTCGGACTCTGATGATTATTATTATTTTTGTTATTTTGCTAGTATTTTTCTTTACTACTAGGACTATTCGTATAGCACAGGTAAATGCTAACCTTTTCTATTTAAATGTCAAATCTCGTCTTCCCTGCAATATTGATATGGTAATGTGAACAAATCATGTCAGATTTATAAACACAAATCAACTTGACATAAGAACTTGGTTTACACTGTTTGCCTCCTAAGGTCAGCCTCTCTGTGCTTAACTGTTTTCTATGAATGTGTAGACCTCATGCTCAGCTTCCCTCTGAGAGCTGATCACAAACTAAGGGGCACAGTCCTCAGCTGAGCGCCCCTGCCTTTCCTATTTAGTGATCAATGGGGGGCTCAGCACCTAGGCCACTACTCATTGAGTGCTAATGATTTGCCATTTTAGTTTTTTTTGGTTTTTTCTAGCTCTTTCGGTTGTAGAGGGCTTCTTGTAGCTTGTGTTAATATGAATATTTCTACGAGATACTAGGAAAAATTTGTGAAAATCAAGGCTTGTCTTTTTGAATTAATTTCTGATTTACTGTTCTTTGTTTTATAGTGCTCCAGGGGTTTTTGGTAATTATAGGAAAAATATACTAAAACAGTGTCCAGTCTTCATGGTAATAGGTTAAATGAATTTGCATCTAATTATTTGTGCACATGATCCTAATCTTGCATGTACAGAATTTTCCAAGCTGTGTATCATGAATATGCAATTAGTCACATGGGGAACAGTCATAACAGATATTGCTAATAAGATAAGGACATGTTCTCATTAGCTAATCATGACTGATCAATCAACAGATCCTATTTATTTCTAAAGCACAAACCACAACCAATGTGAAAAAATCTGCAGACTACAAAAAACGTAATGTAAAAAAAAACTAAGGGCGACATGTATGAAACTTGGCACTTCAACACCATTTCTCACGGCTTTTTTTCAGTCCACAATGCGCTTGAATATATCAAAGTAGTGAATGTGCGCTCATAAATGGCGGTGTAGGTTCGATGCACCTAGCGTATATGTTTGATGCGCCGTGATACTTTGGCGCCAAACGTGTATAAATGAATGCCAGAATTTGACAATGGCTGCTGCATTCTATTCATTAGTAGGACACCCTGCTAAACAATGGAACAATGAGCTTCTGTTCTTTTCTAGAGTTTTTAAACAGTTCAAAAGTGTTGTTGAAATTTTATATTTTTATTTTTTTATCATTAAAATCTTACAAAATACTTTTTTTATACTTTTATATAGTATTTTAAAGAGGTTTTGCCACAATCTAATGTTGACGTAGGATCCTCCAAAATGGGTATTTTATCACTTTTCTAAATATATGTCATTACAAAAAGTGAAGCCTGTGAGATCTACAGCCTGACTTAGGTGCCCTTAGTTCCCTGACTGTTTACATTAGCTATGACCTGGAGCTGATCTGACAAGCTCCTGGCCGCGCTTGCGTTGTTTGCAGTTCTTATCTGATGGCAGGATGCAGGAACAAGCTTTGAAGGGAGGGGGAGAAAAAAGCAGTGTTACTGGGTATCTGCACTAGCTTTGTTTCTGTGTCAGAGGCTGTGTCTGCTGTATAGAGAATCCACTGGTTGTAATGTAATTATTTGAGTAAACATGCAAACGCTCCCTGCTCAGCCCTCCTCCCTCCCCCCCACGTTTGTAGTCAGTGAATGCTGCCTGCTCGGAGCATATCTTTTCTCCTGAGCAGATAAGAGGGAGAAAACAAAACCTGTATAGCTTGTGCACAATAAAGTTATCCCCTGTGGATTAGCCAAACAATGTTTGCTCAACTACAGAGACTGAATATCAGCCTCGGGAACATGCATGGAAGGTGGAGCGATGATATCACAGAGGAGGTACTTGTTTTTTTAAACACAGAGACACAACGCCACTTTTTTCAAGGCTCAAGAGGGGAGTATCAGCCTGTTAGGTGAGGAAATCACTTCTTACCAAAACCCCTTTAATTTGTGTTGAGAAAAATGTAGCTCACTGGGTCAGCCTTTATTCGACATACAGCAATAGTCAGCACACCTCAGGTCTCTCTGTGTCTTGTGGGGCAATTGCAAGATCACTACCATAGTTTCTATTCACTGACATGTTATTCTAACGGCTTTTCTTTTATTTCTAGTCTTTTATGATCACTTTTTTAAATCACTGACAATACTACAATAATTCTGTAAATACACGATTGGGAACAGGATTAATGGTAGATGCTGTATTGGTTTCATTAAGTTTTATTATTTAATTGAACCTACATTTTCGATTATTTTGTTCTAACACATTTTGATAGGAGATCATTTTATATTTTTTGGATATTATATAATTTATGAATATTTTTATATTATATAATTTTATATTTTTTTTAAAATTAGTTAATTTTATATAGTTTGATAATTATCAAATTAATTTTAATTATTTTACTTGTATAAAATGAGAAATAAGGGATATTTTTTGCCCTAATGGCAAATTTAGTTCCTCTACGACTACTCAGGCTCAGGCAGACCATATTTAAAGTGGTGTAGCTGTTGGAGTTATGGGATTAGTTTTGCCGTCCCACATTTATAGATTTGTCCCTAATATTACGAATGTGGTGTGTCACTCCCCCAGAATGGCACCACATCTTTGGTGCATGACAAAGTCCTGGGTCTGGCGCACAGCACACCAAACTTGGCTGAATGGCGCACCACACATAAGAAAAAAAGGCGGAAGACTCACTTTTGGCACATTTCTCGCCAGAACAGTGAAAATGACCCATTCATACATGTCTCCCTTAATTTGAACATACCTTAAAGGGGTTGTCTCACTACAATGAATCATCTTACCTCAGTCCTGTTATCTTGGTTTCATTTTGAATTCAGGGGCGTGTTTACTGGCTTGAACTAGGCTGCAGTAGAAGCCAGGTCTGTAGCTATAGCAACCAGCGCTGGCAGCCTATCAGCATAGATCAAACAGGTCTGTAGCTATAGTGACCTGGGGAGCTGATGCAACCCATACAAGAGGGGATATCTCAGAATAGGTAGGACACTGTTAATGGACATATATTGCAATGTGACTTGTTTTTGCAAGATCTTTAACATAAAAAGCAATCCTTGAAGTGAGACAACCCCTTTAAGTGGCAGTTTTGTTTATCAGGTGATAAAGTAAATCTGTGGACCTGTAAGCACTCCATATATCACCTTTTATCACTCCATGTATCACATTATTATTATTATTATTATTATTATTATTATTATTATTTAGTAGAATAAGGGAATACCATTACCCTTCATGTGTAGAACAGTTATTCGATATTCTAACCCTGAGCAAAGGAGTTGTATGTATTCAGAATAAAGAGAACATATAACATATTTCATCACTGCAGAGAATATAATAATAAATGACAATAGTAAAACATGGCATATTTCAATAGAATATCAATCCTTGTTTTCTAATTTAAGTCAAAGGAATATATTTTATACCTAATAAGCAAAAAAAGTTTCCTTACAATGCTTTCACAAGCTAATGGAAAATAATGCTTGCTTCCTATCAGCTACAGTACATAAACACAAACAAATTGTTTTTGCATGCACTGCAGAGCTAAGGAAGACATTGTATTCCTACAGTGTCAGAAAGATTCGGCACAGCATAATGATGTGAAGCCTATAAAAAGTGCAAAAAACTCTTAGCCAAGGCCTTCAGCATCCACATAAAGAAAGTGACCTAGGTCAGACACCATGCAAGCTATAATGCAGCCGCTTCTTCGGATGTGTATATAGGCAACTCCCATTCCAGATCAAAGCTACCATCACTATAAAATACAGTAGTCTATATTGATCTATTGTCAAACCATTTTGGCCTAATGTATTTTTTTTTAAACTATGCAAATAGCATTATTTATGTGTTGTTGTAGCAATTACAATAAAACTATCATTTTTTAGGTTTATATCTACCTGCTTATGACCATCCTGTAAATGGCACTGCTTTTAAGATTTGTCAGAACTGAGGTGATGCATCTGCAAGAGCCTTGTTCCTTAAGCTATATGGTACAACCTACATCGGTAAACTGCTCAAGTTAGTAAGACTTGGGTCAAATGGGCGTCTGTGTATGAGCAACACTTTTAGGACCCATGCACATGCTATACTGGTTAAATATATGACTGAGAGTCATAATGGAATACCCATAGATTTTTGTGGACAAAACGTACTCAAGCCCACAGATGTTATTTTCTAATTAAATCCATGAGAAAACTTCACTTTAATAGAAAATCTTGACATGTTTTATCATATTGTGGCACAGCTCACCCATGATTGACATCGGAACCTTTGGGTGGCATGCAAGTTTTAGCATAAATGGAGTAAAGGAGCCCCACCTCTGTCTATGGATCAGGTTCTCATTGCAAGGCACTCTAAAATTATTACCTCCAATGTGATCACCCATGGTGACAGCTGACATCCAGACACAATGCCAAGAGAACAGACAAGACTGTAGTCAGTCGAGGCAGGTGAAGTATTTACAAAGTCAAAAACCAAACGTCAGGGCAGGCAGCAGACAGGTTTTAAGGTCAAAGGACCAATTGAGGTCAAATCCCAGAAAACACTATGCAGAAATTCCAAGAGAACACCAGGAACTATCAGCAATATCAAATAGCAGGTAAGGAAGTGAGGGAAGTGTCCTTTTGGAGTTCCTTTAGCACTTTCTGGACCTTTAAATTAACAAAGACCAACATGAATGTATACTAGGGAACAACTAGAGCAGATAGTGAAGCCTAGGCCAGTCAATTGAGCAGCTGCAGGAAGGCAGCAGAAAGTATCACAAGGTAAGCAGTCCTGCAGACTGTGACATATATACCACATTACAGAGATTTACAAATAGAAGCATTGCTCCTGTGGGTGAATGCAATGACATCATATGGCTTCTACCAGAATATCTATGAGCAGGCTCGGACTGGGCCGCCGGGGGATCGGTGAATCCCCCGGTGGGCCCCGACCCGCTGTGGGCCCCAGAGGCAGTGCCGTCGCGCCCCGGGGCCCTGCCGCCGCATCCGGTCACTGACCGCCCGGGCCCTGCATCCCGAGCGCTCAGAGACCGGGCCGGGAGTTGGGGACTAATGTCCCCGACTCCCAGGGCTGCGCGGTGTCAGCGGAGCACAGCACCACTGGCGCTGCGCTCCGCTCCGCTGATCTCCCTGGCAGGCTGAAGGCGTTAGGCCTTAAGACTGCCGGGCGCCGGCCCCTACTGCTGACGTAGGTGGCGCGGTGACGTCACATCACCGTGCCGCCTATGCAGGGCAGCAGGAGCCGGCGGCAGCTCGGAGCGGCCGGGAGCCGGAGCCAGGTAAGTGGCTGTTTGTTTTTTTTGTTTGTTTTTTTTAAACTACCTACAGGGGGGCCCTGGCTACCTACAGGGGGGCCCTGACTACAAGGGGAGCCCTGGTTACCTATAGGGGGCCCTGGCTACCTACAGGGGGGCCCTGACTACAAGGGGGGCCTGGTTACCTATAGGGGGGGCCCTGGCTACAATGGGGGCCATGGCTACATAGGGGAGCCCTGGCGACCTATAGGGGGGCCCTGGCTACCTACAGGGGGGCCCTGACTACAAGGGGGGCCCTGGTTACCTATAGGGGGGCCCTGGCTACAAGGGGGACCTGACTACAAGAGGGGCCCTGGCTACCTACAGGGGGGCCCTGACTACAAGGGGGGCCCTGACTACCTATAGAGGGGCCCTGGCTACAAGGGGAGTCTTGGCTACATAGGGGGGGGCCCTGGCTACCTATAAGGGGGCCTTGGCTACAAGGGGGGCCTTGGCTACCTATAGGGGGGCCCTGGCTACTTACAGGGGGGCCTGACTACACGGGGGGCCCTGGCTACTTACATGGGGGGCCCTGGCTACCTATAGGGGGGCCTCTCTACATGGGGGGCCCTGGCTACCTACAGGGGGCCCCTGACTACCTACGGGGGCCCTGACTACAAGGGGGGTCTGGCTACCTACAGGGGGGCCCTGGCTACCTACCGGGGGCCCTGACTACAAGGGGGGCCCTGGCTTCCTACAAGGGGCCCTGACTAAAAAGGGGGCCCTGACTACAAGGGAGGCCCTGACTACAAGGGGGGCTCTGGCTACCTACAGGGGGCCCTGGCTACCTACAGGGGGCCCTGACTACAAAGGGGGCCCTGACTACTAGGGGGGCCCTGACTACTAGGGGGGCCCTGGCTACCTACAGGGGGGTGGCCCTCTCTACAAAGGGGGCCCTTACTACCTACAGGGGGGCCTTGACTACAAAGGGGGCCCTGACTACAAGAGGGGACCTGGCTACCTACAGAGGGCCCTGACTACAAGGGGGCCCAGACTACCTACAGGGGGGCCCTGACTACCTACAGGCGGCCCTGACGACCTATAGGGGGCCCTGGCTCCTTTAGGTACTATACAGGCATTTAGGGTCCCCTTTAAGTAGTATACAGGCAGTTAAGGCCTCCTTTAGGTAGTATACAGGCAGTTAGGGGTCTCCTTTAGGTACTATACAGGCAGTTAGGGGTCTCCTTTAGGTAGTATACAGGCAGTTAGGGGTCTCCTTTAGGTACTATACAGACAGTTAGGGGTCTCCTTTAGGTAGTATACAGGCAGTTAGGGGTCTCCTTTAGGTACTATACAGACAGTTAGGGGTCTCCTTTAGGTAGTATACAGGCAGTTAGGGGTCTCCTTTAGGTAGTATACAGGCAGTTAGGGGTCTCCTTTAGGTAGTATACAGGTAGTTAGGGGCCTCCTTTAGCTAGTGTGCAGGAAGTCATGGCCCCCCCTTTAGCTACTGTGTAGGTAGTCAGGGCCCCCTTAGTATTTACGTAGTCAGGGCCCCCTTTAGGTAGCCAGGGGCCCCTTTAGACCTACCTGGGGCTGGCCTACCAACTTATCCAGCGGGGGTCTAGCTACCTAAATAGGGCCTATCTAGTTACCTGGGGCCTCTCCCCACCCTCCAACCCCTTAGGATGATAGACCTCTAAGTTATGGCTTGTACCCGCTCTCCCACCCCTGGGTAGTTTGTACAGAGGTGGGAATAGGTAAAGAGATGCTGGAAAATTAAGGATTCTAAGATATTTGTGTGTAATTTCTGCAGGGATGAATTGTGGCCGGGACAAGTCATCATGGCGGTGTGGAACGGATGGAGAAGAGAAGGGAAAAAGAACGACTCAAGAGAAGAGAACGACTCATCAGATAGGACGTCTCTGGTGAGTCCCTGATTTCAGGGGTTATTTTTTATATTGCAATGTGATGGTGACCTGAGCTGGGGTCTGACCTCTATGTGCTCTCTATATGGTGGTGATCTATGTTATACCTGAGCTGGTGTCTGACCTCTATGGGGTCTCTATATGGCAGTGTTGTAGGTTATACCTGAGCTGGTGTCTGACTTCTATGTGGTCTCTATATGGCGGTGTTGTAGGTTATATTGGCATTAATATAGTGGCAGCGTACATGTGTCCCTGATTGTAAAAGTGAGGGAACACCTGACCCTGTGATAGGAGTTACACTTCTACTTTCTTGCTGGTGTGTATTTTAGAAGGTGGTGAGGTGGGTGACCAAGGGAAACATGGAGAAGATATTGTATGTGGGTGGAGGGGGATGTGGATGGAGCTACTTAGCCCTGTGTCTATGATATGTTAGATTGACAAATGTGTGACTCACTTACTATTGTACTACACAATACAGTTCTGTTTTGCACACTGTATTACATACTTCCCAACTTTTAGATTTTGCAAAGAGGGACACAAACATGTGGTATCACACAAAGGCACGCCTCTAACCACGGCCAAATACATACATGACAACTTTTTAGATTGCCAAAAAGGGACACATTTTCAGGATTGCATTGTATCCAATGATGAAATATTAAGTAAGTTGTTATGTAATATACAGCGAGGAAGCAATCAGATACTTTTTAAAGCAAGGAAGTCAGTTTATTGATGAAAATCTATTTTCCAAATGAAAAAGAGGGACATTTATAGAGCTAAGAGGGACAGAGGGACAAGGGTTAAAAATAGGGACTGTCCCTCCAAAATAGGGACAGTTGGGAGGTATGGTATTATGTGGTAAAATGGGCGCGTTTACGTCCGAGGGGCCGGTATTATTTTCATGTACAGTAGGGTGTGCCCCCCAAGATCAACTCCCCTGTGGGCCCCAGACCCCCAAGACCGACACTGTCTATGAGTCTGTCTTAAAAATCCATATGAATTTCATGTGCTGTGTTGTGTGCTGTGTGGACAGTGAATAGATGATAAGTTGTATCAGATGGAATATTCCTTTAAGAATAGCCTCTTTTATTCTGTTTACCAAAGCTCAGAGCTGCACAAGACACGTGGTAGTATGCCTAGTGAAAATAAGGAGAGATATTCTACTTTCTGAGCCACTCATTGCCTCCCACCCAGCCAGCCAGTATCGCTCTGCTCTGCACTGATGGGGGGCAAAACCCTGAAACAGCTGCTATATACAGATGTGTGATACTGGCTTGGCTAATATCCCTATTTTCTCTCTAAAGATTCAGTGAGTCGGAAGCAAATTGAGGGTTTGTTATATCCAATAGAGGGCGCTTGAGCTTTTCAGCTCCTTTCCCATAATGCCTTGTGATATGCAGATGCTTAGTGGAGAGCAAAAAGGCAATTCAAAACTCCACACTCTTCCAAAAGAGAGATATTCCCCTTTCTAATGAAAATACTAGGCAACCATTTAATATATGGCCACAATGGATACTCCAGAATGCAGCTAATAGAGGTAGCCTTAGAAGGAGCCCTGCCAGAAAAGGTTTTCACAATACCTGGTCACCCAGGTCCAGCACTCAACCAGCTACCCTCACTGTTTAAAAGAGAGGACTGCCAACGGGAAACCTAGTTATAATTACCATATACTGTAATAAGACTAAAAAGTGGTTGCCTTAAAGGGGTTTTGCCACAAAGTGAGTTCCTTACCTCTTATCTGCTCAGGAGAGAAGATAAACAAAGCATGCTGAGTCACGGGGAGAGGGAGGAGGGTGAACAGAGAGCAAGGAAGCAGGAAGCGTCTGCAAAGTTTACTGAAATAATTACATTACAACCAGTGGATTCTCTATACAGCAGATAGCCTCATACACCGCACTTTTCTCCCCAGCCCATTGCAAGCTCCTTCATGTTCCCTGTCATCAGATAAGAAGTGCAGACAACGCAAGCGCGGCCAGATCAGCTCCTATGAGTGTCCTGGTCATGTCTAATGTAAACTGTCAGGAAACTAAGGGGGACTGAGCAATGCTGTAGCTCTCAAAGGCTTCGATTTTTGTAATCACATATATTTAGAAAAATGATTAAATACCCATTTTGGAGGATCCCACGTCAACATTACATCATGGCAAAACCTCTTTATAGTTAATGAAATGGCAAGTATAATGTAGACCTCTAACATCTAGCCTAAATGTAAAGATATGTCTTATAGCTTAAGGTGGAGACTAGAAGTGCGGATGAGGATGACTGTGCATCATTTTATAGTTAATGCACAGCTATTCTGATCTACATGTGTTTCATTAGCAGGTTACCGTTAATTCACAAATGGTTATTTGCCCAGAGAAGGAAAATGGGAATTGAAAATCTGGCCCTGACTTTCTGCTTTTGTAGCTTTGGTAAACTCTTGAACGAGCCCTGACAGAAGGAAGTGTTATTGTCAGCTATTTGTGATGTGGGTTTTATGTTATCAGAGGAGTCTGTCCTTACACCCTTGTGACAAGCTAATAAGATCTCTTGACTGACTGTAAAAGACATTTCTGATGCACATACAGATTGTCTAACTGATTTATAATAATTGCTGTGGAGTTAACGGCCTAGACAGACCACAGCTGGCGCACAAATGGTGAGAGAAATGTCTTCCTTGTTAGCAAATAACTAACATGTTCTCACTCATGACAGGAATCCAAGTATTCTCAATGAATGTGATGTTTGGAGAGAAAAACATGGTCACAGAGTTTTCTCTGACCTAGAGCTGTCTTATCCATTTGGCACAATAGGACGATGCTCGAGGGCCCCAGGAGCATAGAGGGCCCTGGGCAGTCGAGAGTATTTCCCGGGAAACCAAAAAGCATTCCCTGGGTCCCCGGGTCAGAGCACTTATTTACCTGTTTGCATGTCCTCAGGATGCCATTGGCTTCCTGCCCTGACAATTAGGGCACATGTATGAAAACTTTCTAGTTCTAAAATTCACTTTGCTTCCCATAGCAAGCAATCAGAACGCCCCTCTAATTTTTCAAGAGCCCTATATGAAATGAAAGGGGCACGCTGATTGGTTACTATGGGAAACAAAGTGAATTTTAGAACTAGACAGTTTTCATACATGTGGCCCTTAAACATACGTCAAGATATACAATATCATTATTAAATTACAGGTAACTTTAAATGTAGTAGGTCTATACAGATGGAGTAGATGTTTTATATATTTGTAATGTTTGTTATGCCACAAGGTTTTAATTGATAGGTACTTACGATTTGTATAGAAGGTCCTATATAAGGGAGACACTAACTAATGAGAATCAGCCATGAGTAGGGGTCACGTGACCCGAAACGCGTCGGCGGATTAGTCCCATTCAGCATAGCCACCGTACATGGAGGGTCTCTCGTTGTATGTGCATGTTGGCTTTTAAAATGGAATGCATAAACAAGTGGATACGTTTTATTAACTTAGCCCGGTCTGCACCTGAATACTTTTTCTCCATCTACGAGACGTTTGTTGCTGGAGCCGATTCGTCTTTATCTTACATGTGGCCCTTAGTCTTATAGGTTATAGGCTGCTTTAGGGTGTGAGAGGTGAGGTTTTTTTTTTTTTTCAATTTACTTGAGGTCACTATTAAGGATTGGAACTCTACCTTCCTGCCTACGTTTCTTCCTATGCATACCTATCTACCCATCTGGTAACTTGACTGCCTAGCAGGCTACTGGTGGTTTACCAGTCCTAATGGGGGATCTGACTACCTGCCTAATGGAGGTGTACGCCAGTATAATGTCACATGTTTGAGCCCAGAGGTAGGGGTGTAATTAGAATTCATAGGGCACTATAGCAAAGTAAGATGGGCCTCACCACATAATGACAATAAATAAAAAGAGCAGCATAACTAGCATCAGGAAACCCACATAGTAGTGCTGGAGAGCAGAAAGTCAACAACTTTCTGTTCTCTTCAAAAAAAAATTAGAAAAATAAAATATATCTTTGCTTACAATAGTATCTAATCCAGTGGAAAGAACAAGTATAGTCATTATTTACTGATGGTTATTATAACTAGTCAGAAGCATTTCCAACCTACTAGCATGACCTGAAAATAGTGACCACAGCCTCTATCCCTACCCCACTGAAACTCTAATTAGACCATATTTATAAGTCAGTAAGCCTAGTCCACAAATATTATCCCTTATTGAAAGATAGGGGAAGTGGACAAGCACAAATGTGTGGATGAACAGGACCACTTAAGGGGGTTTCTGTTTTTAGAAAAAAAAACTCCTATTGTGTGGGACTACATTACAACTTACCTGTGCTTACTTCTCATAGAACCTCTCTTCCAGTGCTTCCAGAGTTCTTGAGTCACTGGTCCCCCAGACGTGATGCAACATTCATCACTCACATGACTGCCAGCTAATTACTGTTCTCAGCAGTCATCATTCACATGTCTAGCATGTGACTATTGTGGCATGTGACCGCAGAATTATGAACAAGCAAAAATATGAAACTTTGAGTAAAATTCTTCTTTATCTTTTAATCAGCTTCCCCCTACAGCTTTCTTGTGTGTGCAGCCATATTCAGTTTGTCTTTTATAGGAGACAGAAACCAGATTTACTGTGATCTCTTGTTACATAGAAGTCTATCGAGAGGGGAGGGGGAGGAGAGACAGAGACACACAAAGAAAAGATGTTGGATGTATTGTGAGAGTTTTATTGCACCTCAGCGCTGGACTCACAGCTTTGCTTCTCCTTAATGCTGTCTTATATCATCCATGCTGCCGCTTGTGGGAGAGTCCTGCTTATACGTGCTGATTAAGGGAGTTGTCTCACTACAAGGATTGCTTTTTTTGTCAAAGATCTTGCAAAAACAAGTCACTTTGCAATATATATTCATTAACAGTATCCTACCTATTTTGAGATATCCCCTCTTGTATGGGCTGTATCAGCTCCTCAGGTCGCTATAGCTACATACCTGTTTGATCTATCCTAATAAGCTGCCAGCACTGGTTGCTATAGCTACAGACCTGGCTTCTACTGCAGCCTAGTGGAAGCCAATAAACATGCCCCTGAATTCAAAACCAGGAAAACAGAATTGAGGTAAGATGAATCAATGTAGTGATACAACCCCTTTAAGGCCCTCTCCTCGTCATAGACTATTATGGGCATCTGAAAAACCTGAGCTCTCAGTGAAGAAGGTACCTTGTCTCCTCAAGAATATGCATTCCATTAGTGATTTATGAGTGCACAGACAAGAAAACAGGAGGGGGAGAAAAGGAGCCTGATTAAAGGAGAGAAAAAGCATTTTTCTCTAATAAGATGTATTACAGAGTTTCTTATGTTCTCTTTTATTGTTTATTCATGGAAAGTAAGTTTATAATTGGAGGTAACACAGGTCAGATTACTAGCACAGACACTGATTTACACGGTATACCTGCACCTATAGATTTGGTAACAGTTTTGTTCCTTATAAAGGATTGTGACTTTGCATATTCAGAATAGTAGAATAATAATAATAAATAATAATAATCTTTATTTATATAGCGCCAACATATTCCGCAGTACTTTACAATTTGACGGGAGTAGGTACAGACAAAAATACATGCATTACACAATGGAAAGCTACTTACAGATGAGACACAAGGTGTGAGGGCGCTGCTCGCAAGTGCTTACAATCTATTAGGGTGTAGGGTGAGATGAAGGGTACAAAGTGTTAGAAATGTTCCACACTCTTCAGGACTCACTTAGACTCAAATGAATGGGGCTGAATTGCAATACCGTATATGGCCCACAGACAAGGGTGGCGCTGTTGCTAAATAAAAGAGAACATTTTTATTTAAAACTCTTAATTGTAGTGATAACCTCAGTCTAAAGTATACTTCTCATTATCTGTTCAGACTGATAAGTGTTAACAAGGATTATTACTGCTTAAAATCACCACATGGTGTTTATTTTTTATTTTTTCCTAAAATCCAGATGTACAGTGAAAATATACTCATTAACACAAATAAACTGAAAATAGAGCTATTGCATTGATATTCTCATTTGAAGCCACTTTGCCTGCACTTGACCAAGTGAACTGTGCAGACGCTAGAGATTAATGCACCCGAGTCTTGCAAAGATAGCAATCAGCCCCTTGATGCAAACATTAACATAAGCAGCTTGTCTGCTCTTTTTGCTATTGTCATGGAACAAAGATCTGCTGCTCTACTGATTTTCACTTGTTTTGCTCAGAAATAGCAAGGACAAAAAGCAAATTCAGATCAGCCCTTCTAAAAGAATTCTTGAAAATGCGGGGTGTAGTTATTCTAGTATATAATTAATGTTTCCAGTTCAATGTAAAAGCGCTTATAAAGCACTGCTTTTAAAATGCAGACCTACTTAGCCGACTGAAGGAGCATATACCGTATAGTTTATATGTCCTCTAACTTGACAGTCTAGGCATTTCATTTAGTCTGACATCATGATGTGCATGAGATCTGTTGGCGCCAACGAGGTAAGATGGACACACATTCCCATTTATAGTGTTATTAAATGAATCTGTCCATAAAAACAAGATGAGGACAGATCAGACTGTTTGCCTTGACTTGTTAATTGTTCTTTTCCTTTTAGTCTATAACAATATGCAGTTAGTATATTTGAGTGCTAGTAGTTGTGTTCAGAATGGCATTTACAATGAATCCCACTATCCTACTCCTTCTCCTCCAGCAATGCTTACAGTGCTTCTTCACCTATTATTTTTAGAAAAATCTGATTAATAATGCAGCCTGGGATGGGAAATGGCATGATGGGATTACTACTGAACTGCAATTGGCAGCACGGTGGCTCAATGCTTCGCACTGTTTCCTTATAGCACTGGAGCCATGGGTTCAAAGCCCACAAAGGACATCTGCAAGACGTTTGTATGTTCTTCCCATGTTTGGGTGGATGTATTTTGGGTTTCCCCACACTCCAAAACATAGTGAAATATTAACGTGAAATTTAGATTCCGAGACCCAATGTGGACAAGGACCAATGTGGATAATGGTAAACTGTGTGGAATGTAGGGGCTCTATATAAAATAATCTTTTATCAGTTAAGATTAATGTTTATAATAGGTCCCTGTCCATTACACACTGGTTCGCCTAAACATAAAAAATTTATAAAAACCTTATTTTTACGCTATCCTTTACTCTTGCCCTAAATTGGAGTTAGGGCTTTTATGCATTTGTACACCTTTTTATAGGGCACTTCTAGTACAGTGTCACTTGCAATCCACCATCACTTCTGGTTAATGTAACATAGGTTAACCCTTATCGCTAAGTTATGTAAACAGAAATTGATGCCGGAGTGGAAGTGATTTCAGACCAGGAGTACCATGTAACCATAAGCTATCATGTAAAAATGCATAAAATGATAGATTTTTGGATGATTTTCCCAAAATTTCTATTAAGATTGCCCTGAAATAGATCACTTAGATGATAAACACTAGTTAAGATAGTATTCATTCAGTTTTAGCATGTCAGACACTCTAATTGCTATGCTGGGAAGTGTTAATAGTTTATTTTTATTAAGAAAATGCAAAATGAATGAAGAAAAGAGAAATCAAAATGAAATATATTTTTGGTGTGACCACACTTTGCTTTCAAAACAGCATCAGTTGTTCTAGATACACTTGTACACACTTTATAAAGGAACTAGGCAGGGAGACTGTTCCAAACATCTTGGAGAACAAAGCACAGATCTTCTGTGAAGGTAAGCTTGCCCAAAGCCTTCTGTCTTTTCATGTAATGCTAGAGAGTCTGGACGATGATGATGAGATCAAGGCTCTCTGGGGCCATATCATCACGTGCAGGACACAAGCAAAGGGTGGTCACACCAAATATTGATTTTATTTTTTCTTTAATTGATTCCTTTTGTATTTTGTTTATTGATACAAATAAGCTATTAACACATCTATTTTGGTTGAACCAGTGTCCAACTGAACAGGCTCAGATTCAAACAACACTATTTAAAATCAATCAGTATCACTACATTCTCTGCATACCCAGCCTTTATATGTGCAGCTGCTTTATAAGATTGTCTTAGGTTATACTTTAGACATAGTTCACATTTTTAGGATCACTGTCCTGTGTGTACTAATCCATCTTGAATAAATTGTACACATATTTAGCATTTTCATCCAACATCTGAACATGCTATTTATGTAAATCTCTATTCACATGACCCTGAGCAACACTGAGGCTTGCTCTGCGCCACCACCAACCACTCCCCCCACCCCTATCCCCTCACTTACCACTCTCTCGCTGCCCGTGACCCACATTCCTAAATTAAATACACAGACCACCGATTGGAATGAAATGGCCACAGCAGCCGATTTATTAACAAAATACAACATAAACTTAATTTGCATATAAATATATATAAATATATATAAATAACCATCCAAAATACACATACATAAATATATATACCTATTCAAACTCTATGCATATATATATATCCATATGCATACCCGTAAACCATTATCTGTAAACCAAACAACTCCCCCCAACTTCCTTTTTCAAGAATCAACCAATAGCAACCAGGCAACAACGTGCCTATCTCCCACTGGGGCAGAGGTCCTTGGAGCTAAAAACGACCTGGCGACCAAAATCCCAGAAGGGACAAAAAGATCTTACCCCCAGCCGCATTCCACTGACTCGGAGGTCCAAAAAAGCCATACTTTATGGCTCGCCCAATTCGCTCTCCAGGGATACCAGCCTGAAAGAGCCCCACCTTCGCCAGGCCGGGTCAATGTAGACCAAAAACTGAGGAAGTCATATCCCTAATGACTTCCTCACCCAAACTCCTCCTCCAACTCCAAGAACCCCTGCCGCCCTAGGCCACCATGACACCTGCTCCACAACCCTTAGCCTCCATGAACCCCATAAAAAATTTTCTGGGGAGGGAGGGCGGGACTGTTTGCCTCGCGCCGCGTGACTGAGTTACAGGGCGGAAGGGGAGGTCTCCCGGACCTCGCCACTTCTGCCCCGCCCACGCCACGCCACCGCACCCGCCCAGCGCATCAATATGCGCCCAGCGTGCCGGGTCATGCCGCGCCTCCCCTAGGGGCCGGGGGGGGGGCGGCGGTCCGGCGCGTTCCTTGTGCACTGAAGGCTCTATCAGGAGCTTATGTTAAAAAAAAATAAGGCATGATGTGGTGCTATTCTTCTGGTCACATTGGCAAGCACTAGTAGAACATATGTCAATGGGATTCTTTAAGTCCATTGGAAGCTGTTATACAACAGATCCAATGCAGCTGCAGGACTTCTAGTTATCAATGAAAGCCAGGATGCATATGTGAAAAATGGTCCTCACTCATTTTAATTTGCTGAATGTGCTTTTAAGAGCCACCCATGGTCACTCACATCCCTGGGACAGAACTTTGACAGGGTTTATATGAGTAGAATTGAGCAGCCTTTTTTACATCATTGTACCTAATAACCATATTAAACCCCAGTTAAAAATTATATATGCAACAGTGGAAAAGGCAACATAGATGGAGAGATGCTTGCGCAGAGAAGCTTTTCTGTAATACTGAATTGCTCTCCAATCATGCCTGTGTTCATTGTCTCTACCTGCTAAGTTAAGCGCTCTGTATGACCTGCCAATGAATAGAGAAGTGACAATTGCTTTGTGCATATTGCTGGCACAGAAAAATGGTTGTCACTTTCAAGGCAATTAAACTATTGGCCTGACAAAAGCAGTTAAATCTCTTTACTACACAAGTACTTCTGTGGCCTAAGGACAAGGATATTGAACAGGTAATCTGGCTGGCATTGCCCAGTTAAATTTGCTGTGTAAGTACGTACATAAACTTAGCGCACTAAAGAGGCCATCATATTATTTATCTGCCTTTTGGAAGTGAACCTGATTAGATAGTTCGCACAAATGACAAATTGCTTGAAACATGTCGCTCTGCTCAAATATCTTAGCATCCGATGAATAACTGCACAGGTGGCTCATTAAACCATATATCACCCTTGCCAGGTATTCTCCTAGTGTGTCCCACTTTCCCAAGAGAAGTACTGTGCTTTGGATTTGAGTCAAAGTCAAATTCAACCCAAATTTCAGTTCAGCCGGAATTAAATATTGATAAAACTACTTTAACCCTAACTCTAATGCTAAGCTTGAGGGACTTCTGAGGCACATCTGGGTAACCTCAACATTAGGGTTAGGGTCTAGATTACGGTTAGTCCAACCCCAACCCTAACCTTAGGATCGATAGACTTACCCTAACTTGAACCTTAACCTTCACCCAGTCCCTAGGCTATAGTTAGTATTATGGTTATGCTAGCACTAACCCTAACACTGAAATACCACAGATGTGCTTCTGATGTGTAGTGGTGATCCTATGCAATTTGGAGACAGTCGGTTACTGCAGGACCTCTCAAGAGACTATAAAACACAAAGAATTTTCCTCCATAAACTCTAATGGGATTTGGGCTTGGGAAGTTGCCCATCCGAATATTGTGACAACTTTGACTGAACTGCTCTCGAACTAAACAGAGAGCTATTCAATCAACACTACCCAGGAGTCATAGATCACTTAAAGGGGTTGTCTCACTACATTGATTCAGCTTACTTCAGTCCTGTTTTCTTGGTTTCATTTGAATTCAGGGGCGTGTTTACTGGCTTCCACTAGGCTGCAATAGAAGCTTGGTCTGTAGCTATAGCGACCAGTGCTGGCAGCCTATCAGAATAGATCAAACAGGTCTGTAGCTATAGCGACCTGAGGAGCTGATGCAGCACATACAAGAGGGGATATTTAGGAATAGGTAGGACACTGTTAAGGGACACATATTGCAACGTGACTTTAACATAAAAAGCAATCCTTGTAGTGAGACAACCCCTTTAAGTGCTGATCACTGCTGAGAGGAATCAGACTTGAATAGTGCTCATGAATCATCCACACTTTTACAAGTAGTCGTTTGCCATCACTGTCTTCTAGGGCTATGGTGGCTGAAAGGGCTGTTATCAACACTATTTTTGAGGTCTGTTGCTGACACTATTAAGCCATGTTCACACGGCTTATTTGGCCGCGGATTGTAACCATACTGCGCGCCGATTTTGCGCTTCAGTACAGCTCCAATTACGGTAATCCACAGATCTCATAGAGAACTATGGATTCCGTCGCTCCTCCCCGCTCGGCAAATCCGCCGCGGGGGGAGAAAGTGGCATGCACATTATTTACGGCGTGCTCCCCCGCCGCGCCCCCGCCCCTTATTTAAGCCGTATTGCGGGCGGGATCCATCCCGCAAATACGGCTTGAATAAGCCATGTGAACCGGGCCTTATAGAGGTTTGTGGCTCAGCGTCATCCCTAGACCTGCAGAACAGTGACCTTGCTGTCAAAGGTCAGAGGTTTCTGGCTGTCATTGTTCTGTAGAGCTCTGGATGACACTACTATTTAGGGTTGTGTCTGACACTGTTATGGAGAGCTGATGGCGACACAGGTATATTGAGCAGTAGGTGACACTGTTACGGGAGATCTGTCTGTGACTATGCAGAGGTTCTGTTGCTGTCTCGGGTGTATCTGACCATATCATGGAGTGCTGTAGTTGTCACTGATTGCAGACCTCTGTCACAATGGTGCAGGACTGATAGTGGTTATGTAGGCTTGTGACTGTTTCTGTTGTGAAGGCTGTTGGTTATTTAGTTGTCTAGAAACAATGAGCAATAATTTAATGCATAATTTGATACCCACAGGTTTAACTGTAACACTATTTGAAACACTGCGTAAAAGGACAGTGACTACAAACATATCTTCATCAGGTCATTTCTGCAAATAAATTTCAGTGATTATTGATGTTAAAAATTCATGGTCTATGCTCCTTGACATAAATTGTCTACAACTAAGTATTAAAACATATATTTCCATCATAACCCCACAGCATGGGTACTTAAAAGGAGGAAATAAATCCAGTAGGAGCCCTAGCAAGAATCATATCAACAGTTTAAAAACACAACACGGTTAATCTTTAAAGGGGCTGACTCACTACAAGGATTGCTTCTTATGTTAAAGATCTTACAAAAACAAATCACTTTGCAATATATGTCCATTAACAGTGTCCTACCTATAACTAGATATCTCCTCTTGTATGGGCTGCATTAGCTCCTCAGGTCGCTATAGCTACAGACCTGGCTTCTACTGCAGAACAGTAGAAGCCAGTAAACACGACCCTGAATTCAAAATGAAACCAAGAGACCAGGACTGAGGTAAGATGAATCAATGTAGTGGAACAACCCCTTTCAGTAGAAAAAATACATACTGTCACACAATAAGTGAATTTCCCATTTTTTGACACGGTCCCGTATTCAGGATAATCTACATGGCAAAGAGTACAGAGGTTACGAAAAATGTCTACTACTATGGAGGTCCCATCATATTTCTTACAAGAATTATATAGTGCTTTGTGTTCATTGTGTTGGTCCAGGCACTGCTGGGTTCTCTTTATAATCATTGTCATATCGAGAGACCTATACTGTTGCCTCCAAACTAAAAGGGGTTTAGAGGATAAGAAAAGGGTTTGCATTTTTATTTCCTGAAATATCACCTCATCTGTTCATGTTCAGCCCAACCCACTTCAGCAGGACTAAAGCTTCAATACCAGGTATCAAGTTGATGGGAAGCATGGCACTGCCAACCGGTTAAATGATCTGGAACTTTCAGAATTGGGTAATATGCAGACTGAAACAACAAACTACATATCCTTTACAAATGTTGAGGAAAGGACAAAAAACCCCAAGATAGAGATGCCTGGCAACAACAATGCACAAACTACCATAGAAAACAATATGCCTTCAGGCAAAAATATTAAAACATAACCTTTAATGGTATACAATAAAAAGGTCCTACCAAGACCCTAATACACCTATACACTACCTACAAAAAGGTGGAGAACTCACCCCAAAAAGGGCAACCCCACACTGGAGCCTAAGACTGCCGACCCTAAACAGCCCTACATACAAAGGGACACTTATGGAAAAACAAATGTCCAAGATGCGCCCATCCTGTATCCGGCTTTATCTGGCAGTAGCACCATCTTTTGGTATCGTCATCTTACTATTGGAGATCCCTCATTTATCATCTTTAAGGAATTAGTTTTTTTTCTCTATTCTAGTCTGTTGGCTTTCATTGTTGCATTTGTTCCCTGACGATCCCAGATGTTTTCTGGGGGAAACGCGTCAGAAAGGAACTGAGTGGTACTCAGTCATGTGGTGTTTGTAGGTAGGGTGTAGGGTGTATTAGGCCCTGTTCATACGGCGGGTCCTGGCCTCGCCGCAAACTCGCGTTTCCCGACGCGGGTTTGCTGCGCGGGCGCTCGGCGTGGTCTCACCGTGGGTGGGGTGTGGCTTGGGGGCGCAGCTTGCAGAGAGGGTTTGCCCCCATGCAAATTAATAGGCAGGGGGCAACACCGAGCGGCCGCCGCGCTGAGAACTCCCTGTCAAAAGTTGACAGGAGAGTTCTCCAACACGCGCGCCGTGTTTATTAATGCAGTTTCCCATAGGAAACAATGTTAATAAACTGGGCACGATTTGGGTGCGGTTTTGGCCGAGGAAATCGCGCCCAAAGCTGCCGTGTGAACATGCCCTTAGGATTTTGGTAGGTACTTTTTATTATATACCATTAAAGGTTATGTTTTAATATTTTTGCCTGAAGGCATATTGTTTTCTATGGTAGTTTGTGTAATATGCAGACTGTGAATTCATCTCATTCAGTTGTGTGTGTTGTATATTTCCACATGTTATTTGTCTTCACAATAAAGTCCAGAATTAGTTTGTATTAGTCAGCTTGCTAAGGTTCCAATTTACCCTTCAGGATGACTTCCTCAGTCTCTATAAAGTAATTGAGAGATTGTGAATAATGTTGGGATCATATTATGCACTGCGAGTGATAACACAGCTATTGTTCACACTGGCCATTATCACAATAGTACAGAAACCTAAAACTCCACTTGAGCTGCAGTTAATGATACTGCATATTGTGATATTCATTCTTCTACATACAATACCTCTATAGAAATACTCAAGAGCCTGCATAGAAAATGCTAGAGACATCTTTCATGTATTTGTGTATGTGTTTGGGATATGGTAGCTGTTGGAAAAGTAATTTATTATATTTCCATTTGTGTTCCAAAATGACAAAGCAATTCCTACTTGACTAAAAGTGTGATTGTCCATAGAACTCGAAGTGTTGAGATAAATTGAGATGTATTTGATAGTCATTCAGATATTGATATGTCTGGGAATATGTTAGGGCTCATAAATTAACTTGAGCAAATAAAAACAAATGTGTTACATTTACCACATCTTGTTTTGGGAAGTAAAGTAAAAGAATGCAAAAACATCCAATTAAATTGCTTAAATTCCCAAACCAGATGTGCTACATAGAGATTTTAGTACAATTTATCCACTGTGATGGATCATTGTATTATAACAGCGTAGTGCATATCTAATCCTGAGTTGTTCATAGTCACCAATTCTGTTAAAAAAGTTACCCATGAAAATAGAAACAACTGTGCACTGTATCCCATAGAAAATTCTTGACTGACTATTGGTTTAGACAAATTATTACTAGATCTTTTTATCGATGTTGAACCATACAGTTTTTATCAAAATTATTTAACCGCTACTCTGGTATGGGGGATGCACAGGAGAAATCTTGTAGACGGTGACAAGAGGAGAGCGGAGAAAAAGGTCCTGTGAGGAACGGAGATTGCTTGAGAGAAGGTATCTGGAGATTAAGGCAAAGATGTATGGGGAGACAGGTTATGCCTTGTATGTCATGAATAGTAGCTTGAAAAGAATTCGGAGAGGTAAGAGGAGATCTTAGAAAGAGAAAAGTTTGTGATGCTGAGGGAAGAGAGAATTTATGGAAGTAGTGAGTAATCAACTGTATCAAAGGCAAAGGAAAGATCTAGAAGGAGAAGCACAGAGCAGTGGCTCAAGGCTCTTGCGGTCAACAAGTCATTGGTGACTTCAGTTAGAGAAATTTCGGTAGAGTGTTGGATCAGAAACCAGACTGCAGTGGGTCAAGTAGCGAGTTAGTTGAAAGATGGGAGGATAATTTAAGATATATATGCTGTTCGAGGAGTTTTGAAGCAAATGATAGTAGAAAAATGGGGCAACAGATCAAGAGTATGGGTCATGAGATGACTTCATGAGACTAGGTGTGACTGTAGCATGCTTGAAGAAGGAAAGGAATATGCCAGAGTTTTGCGATAGGTTGAATATATGGGTTAGGGCTGGGATAATCACAGTATTAAGTTTGGGGATGAGGTGAAATGGCATTGGTTTAAGATGACAGGTAGTACGGTGGGATTTGGAGAGTAGTGTGGAATGTGTGTCATGAAAAAGGTCGTGAGTGATGATGGCAAAGTGGGTCATAGGAAAAGAGCATTGTGCAGATGTATAGGCAGTTTGTGGGGACTGTAGGACAAAATTCTCTCTAATGTTGTTAATCTTCGTTTTGAAGTGCGTGGCAAAATCTTCAACTGAGATGAGAGCAGAGGGAGGGAGCACCAGGGAATGGAGGAGAGAAATTAAGGTGTTTAACAGTTGTTTAGGGTTGTGAGATAGAGAAGATATAAGAAAGGCAAAATAATTCTGTTTGTCAGAAGTAAGTGCATACTTGAAGTTGAGGAGTGTTTGTATGTATGAAAGACTTCTGTGGAGCGAGATCTCTTCCAGTTTTTTGTCAGCTCTGTGTGCCAGGGCTGCCTATTGATTACAGTGTGTATGAGAGGGGCAACCGTGTTGAGAGCGGAGGCGGTTGTAATGTTATAGAATGAAGTGGCTGTGTCAGTGTCTTGAAGTATGAATATGGTGGAGAGAGGAAGAACAGATTCAGAGAAATTTTGAGGTTCCAGACTTTGGAAGTTCCTGTGAGGTTGTGTTAGTTTCTGTTCTGGAGGGTCAGTTGACATGAGGAGGGGAGAGAAAGTAAGCAAATTATAGTCTGATATTAGAAGAAAAGGCTTTGATATGTAAGACAGGGTGCATAAGAGGGTGAGGATTTGATCCAGTGTGTGTCCCTTTTTGTGAGTGCCTCCTGATGACCACTGTGAGGGGCCGAAGGAGGATGAAAGCCATAGGAGTTTGCTGGAGTCGCCTATAATGATAGTGGGGATGTCAACAGATAGAAAAAGAGAAGCTAGGTCAGGGTTTGGGGGGAGTAGATGCAGACAGAGTGCACCTCATAAAAGGGTAGAGTGAGGGAGAGTAGCGATGGAATCAGGACAAAGGAACAATTGTCTGACAGGAGAAAGCCAACATCTCCAGTATGCTTGCTTCCAGGAGGGGGGCGGGTTGGTGAAATTGAAGATCGCCATAAGAGAGTGCAGCAAGGGTGGTTGTTTCAAAAGTTGTCAGCCAGGTTTCTGTGAGACCAAAGAAGGATAGGTTGTGTGAGATGAAAATGTTGTGGAAGAAGGGAAGTTTGTTGCACACAGAAAGTGCATTTCAAAGAGGTCCAGACAGAGGGATAGAGATCGCCACAGGAAGGGTAATGGGTATGAGGTTTAACTCCTTAATGACCCTGGGCATATGAGTAAGTCCGAGGGTCGCTACGGGGCTTTGTAGCGGGATCGCGGCATGATCCCGCTACATAGCCAACGGGTGTTAGCTGCTAATTGCAGTGCAATCCCGCACTGTTTAACCCTTTAGATGCCGTAGTGTCTAAATCAATGAGAAGCGGTGTAGCGCACCATTCTACACACTGATCGGAGCCCCTGCAATGAAATCGCTGCATTTCAATCGGTACCAAATATGTGTAACTTTATTAGTGTATTATTTGCAAAATGGTGAAATGGGGTGATTTGAACGTTTAATATTTAAAAAAAAAATGTTTACACTTTAACGCATTGTTTTTTTTTTTACTTTAACTTTGAGTCCCCCTAGGGTGCGTGATCATTTATACAGCCTAATGCATTGCATAGACAATGCATTAGCGTGTACCAATATGGCAGTTTCCCCACTTCCTGCCTGGAGCAGGAAGTAGGGAAACCAGAAACATGACGGCGATGGAAGCTTTCACAAGGCTTCTAGCTGTCATGTTCACCGATCAGGACACAGCGATCTTGGTGTGCGGCACCATTTCTCATTGATTTAGAGGCCACGGCAAAGATGGGGTTAAACAGCATGTCATGGAGCTGGCGCCTTCCCGCGCTGTAACCGCTGGGTGTTAGCTGCAATTAGCTGTTAACACCTGGCGGCTATGTAGCAGGATCGCGCTGTGATCCCACTACAGAGCCCCTTACCAGCATCAGGACGTACTCGTACGTCATATGTCGGTAAGGGGTCAAGGGGTTGCATAAGTTTGTGCTGGTGTGTCTGTAAGAGAAGGGTGAAACAAAAATGGGGATGTGTTGAGTGGGGCCGGGATTAGGAGATATGTCCCCAGCAAAAGGAGGAGCAGGGAGAGTGGCATTAGGTGGGAGTAGAATAGAGCATCAAGGGATTTTGTGGGTTTTGAGAGGAAATTCTTAATGCTGGTGAAGAGGAGAACAGTGAAGGTCAGATGTGAGTATAAGGCGCCGTTCACACAGCACAGTGCAAATACCGGTTGGAAATCCCGACCGGTATTCGCACTGTTTTGCGGCCATGCACACAGCCGCCAGGGGACAGCTTTTCTCCGCGGTTTGCGGAGAAAAGCCCTCTCCCTTCACATTAACATGTTCCTATTCCGCCCGAAAACCGGGAGGAAGAATTATCATATTGAATGTTTGTTGGCGGAAAACCCGTGCAGTGGGGACCGCTGCGCAGGTTTTCCATTAAGGTCCATTTTAAAAGTTGTCACCCGGTTTACAGTTTTCAAAACTGAAAACCATCTGAAAAACCGGGTACAAACCCGTGCCTTGGGAACAAGCCCTAAGACAGAAGGGGAGATGAGCAAACCATTGCCCAGCATGGGTGTCTGAGAGTAGTCAAGAAGTTTGATGAATAAGGAGGCAATGATTATATTTGCAAAGTAGTGTATATTGGGTGCTTGTGTTAGTAGATAGCAGAAAAGATCAGTATTTACGGTTAAATCATTTCTTCCTGGTTCTATTCTGGTATCAATTCTGCAACACACTTTACGTCATCACACTTCATGGAAATCACATGAATGACCACAGTTAGTGAATGACCAGTGTGCAGTAACATTTATCAGATTCAATGCTTTATCAGTTCTACTAGGTGTGAACAAGGAGTGTGGGGTATGAAGTTAATGAGCAGATGGACAGATAGCAAAGTGACATATTAAGGAGAAGCCTCTTTGCACAGCTGGGGAGGAAGACAGGCAAGGAAGTTATTACATCTTATAGAAACATACCAATAAAATCTGGACAGACAGTGGATCTAGACTATGCCAGTGGAGGGAATGCTGGGCTTTGTTGTCCCACAGAGATGCATACCAATAAAATATAGATAGACAGTGGATCTACTTCTGCCTCTCTCAGCAGATCAATCCTTCTCCCCCTCCCCATTATACAGAGTTTTATGGGCAGCATAGATCATGAACCCTCAGTCAGCTAACAGAGAGCTTTTTCAGTGAATTGAGTGAATAATTAATGTATGAGGTGGAGAGGAGAAAAAGAAGTGACTCGGGGATAAAGAACCAAAAACCTTTTCTCTGATAAGATACATTACAAATTTTCTTCTATCCCTTTGTATTATTGATCTATGTAACATTTGTTGAAAGAAGTTCCTATTTAAGACGAGCACATAGGGCCAAGGAATCTCTCCAGGATTCTCCAAAACCCTGAATTGGACTTGGAATCTTTACTATCTCTGTCTCCAGCAAAGCAAAAGCTGAGATCCATCACCAGCCATTTCTGGCAATTTTCACAGCTTGACATGCAGTTACAGCAGAGTCACAGAGCGCAGTTCATATCTCTGGCTCTCTGCGCTGTCACTTACCACTGTGCTGGCTGCAATGCAAAGTGAGTCACAACTTGCAGCTGAGATGGAGAAATCCTTGCTGCAGCTGTTTACGATTTGTGTAGCCCTTAATCTAGTGTACAAGGCAGGTTAGCTGGCATGCTGACATTCTGCTGTAGGGAGCCTCGGGAGAAGAGAGAGAATATTAAAACCACTTAGGTGACAATTAACCTCTTATAAAAAAAAATGAAGCAATATACACTTAGCTTTCTGATTTCAACTTTTATGCAATAGCTATAATGCAGGGGGTGCACAAACTGCGCCTTAGGTGGCTCATGTGACCCGTAATACCTTCTGTGCAGCCCCCAGGTCATGTCTCTGTCCTTAATACTCATCTTTTGACAGCTACATTCCACTGATAACGCTGACATGGTAGGCACTGTTGTTGTAGGCACTATAGGCAATATGTGCTATTTTAAGCAACCTAAATGAACAATCCAGACAAAACTGTTTCTCTATAATTCCTAGTACATGACCAGCATTTTTACATGAATTTCTTCTTCAAAAGGTTTTCTTTTTTTTAAATCTGGCCCACTGGACATCCATAAATACATTGTAGGGTCAAAACCCCAAAGGGAGAAGTGGTGGAGGGTGACCTCCATTCATGTGTTTGTTCTCTCACTTATGTTGTAAAATTTATAGTTGTGAAACTCTGTAAACCCCAAGAAACTTCATAAAAATGGGGCCCCTCTATTCTTTCAAAAAGAATCGCAGAGGAACTTCCCTTCTGATCTTGGCAGTCCAAAAAAGAAAAGGCTCTTTGGGCTTGTCCCCACAGCAAGGGTTATTGGTGGTTTTTCGACGGTTTGGGGTTTTTTGAAAACTGTTGAAAACCAAATGTAATGTCCTCCATGGGGATTTTAATAAAAAAAATCCTTTTCCGCAGCCCCAATGCATGGTTTTTCTGCTGGGGGTTTTTTTTGACACCAGGGAGTCCAAAAATTAGAAATTTTCATTTTCCCCGGTTTTCAGGCAGAATATGAACATGTGGGTGAAAAGGGGGTCGGCTTGAATCAGCGAACCGCAGACAAAAGCTGTCCCCCTATGTGCCAAAAAAAGACAAAATATTGGTATTTGGTCTTTGCCATGTGAATACACCCTTAACCATTTGGGTATTTACAAATGATGTGCCATGAAGGTCTGAGATGGGAAATACCCATTTTAAGATTTACTGCAGTCCTTGGGAGAGGTACAATATGACAGTGTGGCTTTTGGACTAAAAAAGTCTGTGCACCCCTGTTATAATGTATACTTACGTCAGTAGACTTTGTTTGCAACTTGTTCTGTGTGTGTCCCCCAAGTATACACAGGAAAAATTATGTTAGTAGTCTTTCTTTTAAAATTTAAGGCCCAACATAGGCCCAAAAGTGTATCCTTTTGACATACTCTGGCCAGTGTGCATTAAAATAAAAGCAGCCTCCTTCAAAAAGCATACAGAGTGTTATATACTTTTTAGATCAGGAGTTATTAGCATGGCATACATCAGCCCTATACATGCAGGTGCATCTATCTATATGTGATGATCTAAGGAACCCATATACATTTAAGGACCTTAACATGGAATTCCAGCCACTCTTTGTATATATGACTTACAGCCTTTATAACTGTATTGTTAATAAAATTGTATATTTTATTGTGTCTATGCCTAGTAGGAAACAATAGGGATAGCCAACACATTTTCTTTAGTGTAGCCTATGGACAAATTTATGAGTCTCTTATTTAACTTTATTTTTGTACTTTAATCCTGTAATCCTGAAAGATATTTCATTTTACATACTGACTTAAAGGGGTTGTCTCGCTACAAAGAATAGCTTTCAAATTGTAGGGAACACAAAATAAAGACATTTTCCAAATATATTGCATTGTTCCTCTGTTTTCCCTAAAGAGATACAAGTGAATTATTTTCTCCTGGTATTTCAGTTAAAACAGTAACTGACCTGTAAACAAATCTCCCAGGGCTGTTTGTTCAATGAGATAACAGAGAGTGAGTCATCACACAGGTAGGCATGTCAGTCAGTGTCCCCGTGCTGCCAGACAGTAAAAAGCTTGATTTATCTCAAGTAAACAGTCTGTTAATTAGGGCTTCTGTTTTGGGGATCAGTAAGCCCTGTTTAGTAGTTTGAGAAGCTAATCTGATCTAATTAGCAAATGAAAGCACAGCATGAGCACGGAGCTTATGCAAATTAGTCTGAACCCAGGAAGTGACAGAGAATTTCTTTCATGCATTCTTTGAAACACTGTGGGGAGACAACTCCTTTAATTAAACTAAACACATGAAAGTAGCCAACTTCTGTTGGTGGTTGGATTAAGTGCTGGAGGAGGTTAACTAACATACATGCAATACAAGAATTAAGCTGTCCAACACATGTAAATGATTTATTAAATTAATTTCCAGGGATCTGGTTTAGATTTCAACAGCCATTCTAAAAAATCCATTCCATTTCTGTCTAGAGTAAATTTTGCTCTAATTATCCAGCTCCATTTGCAAAACATGCTTAAAAAATTTATAGTTACATAGTACAGCACTTTTACCCTCATTTGCTTTAGCAAGCCAAAGATCATCTTGGTAGTGTGATTTTGGTTGTTATCATGTTGGAATACTGCCCTGTGGCCTAGTTTCTGAAGGGAGAGGTTCATGCTCTGCGTCAGTATATCATAAAAGACGTTGGCATTCATGGTTCCCTCAATGCATTTTAGCACCCCTCAGCCACCAGCACACATACAGCCCCCAACCATGACACTCCACTACCACCATGTTTGACTGTAAGAAACACACACTTGTCTTTGTCTCCTCACCCTGTTGCCACCACATACACTTGACACGTTTATCTAGGTGTTATCAGAACACAGGACATGCTTTCAGTGATCCATGTCCATAGTCTGCTCTTCTTCAGCAAACTGTTTGCAGGTTTTCTTGTGCATCATTTTTAGATGAGACTTCCTTCTGGGATGACAGCCATGCAGACCATTTTGATGCAGTGTGCAGCATATGGTCTGAGCACTTACAGGCTGACCCCTCATCCCTTTAACCTCTGCAGCAATGCTGGAAGCACTCCTACATCAATTTTGAAAAGACAATCTGTAAGTATGGCACTAAACACATAAACTTTATGTTTTTGGTCGACCGTGGTGAGGCCTGTTCTGAGTGGAATCTATCTTGTTAAACCATTGTATGGTACTGGCCACCATGCTGCAGCTCAGTTTCAGGGTGTTGGCAATCTTCTTTTAGCCTAGGCCATCCTTATGAGGAGCAACCGTTCTTTTTTTCCCAATCGTCACACAGTTCTTTGCCATGGGGTGCCATGATGAACTTCCAGTGACCTATAGGAAGAGAATAATGGTGCCGCACACTTGCGTAGATAGTAAGTGCTCAGTGGAAAGCCAATTGGCAGTAGTACAGAATCTAGAAAAATCCACGGCACTCCTTGTGATTGAAAAAAAGACTTATTTAACAAAGATTCATATCCAAGATAGACTCTCCGTTCAAATGTATATAATGCATAGGAGGTCTAACAAGAATTAGCCCCCCAATCCAACGTTTCGGCCACAATTGGCCTTCATCCGGGACTGAGATGTGGGGAGAAGCAGGAATGCTCAGGTAGGTTTTCTACTAATACAGTATGTGGCTAGATGTAGGGTGCCGTGTAATATGTGACTAATCAGAGCAAGTATCTGCAGAAAGGGATTTCTACAATCACAATGGTGAAAAAAAAATCTGGATTGGTCTCCTCTGAATCATCGTCCTTGCATTTTTTATATTTCATACTTCTCTGTGTTTCTCATAATATATCTTGAATTTTTTTTTAGCTAAGAATAGCTAGTCTTTCCAGTGCTTCGGTGACCTTTTTTACTGACCATATCTCCGTGTTGCAGCTATCAGGCTACAGTCCTCGCAGTCTTTTCTCATAACAAAATGAAAGCGTAACACACACCTTAGGCATAAAAAGTAATTATGGACACAGAGACTGAAGTGAGGATAAGAGACATACATTGCTCATAGGCCTGTTAAGCAGGTGACATTTGCTGTTAAAATAAAATAATAAGAAGTATGCATCTCCAAAATTTTAGCAATGCTGCTTTATGGAATTTCATTTAAAATATCTCATTTTGTAAATTGTTGATCCAGATAAGGACTGTAAGACCTTAAGACTGTAAAATGATGATGGATTAAAGCATATCTGGTAACCAAGTTTTAGTAGGTAAATTGTTCATTGGATGATACAAAGAATTAAATTGATAACAAGCTTGTTATAACAAAGTGTAACCAAACGCTGCTAAGTCTACTGTAATGGTATATATGGCATATTCATTTTTACAACAGATACCCTGAAGTGCCCAGAGACTTATGCAGAACCAACATTGTGCAGGGAGTTATAGGACGGTAAACATATACCCTGATGTGCCAATAGACTCATCCAGGACCAGCATTGTGCTGGGGATGGTAATCCACCAGGCCAGCCAGTATTAAGAGCTAAAAGCCTAAAGGCCAAAATGAAGAACTCTGCCCTCCTATCACCAGCCCTCATATGAGCCCCAGGACAAGTGAGCCCTAACTCCACTATGCATTTATCCACAGCCTATTCTGAACAAAGCTCAGTGTTCAGTATGTATTTAGTCCCAAATTTTAGGGCTATAGCTTGAGAACCCACTGTCCTTTTGGGCATGTCGAATGGGGTTTCTTTT